>JASDQU010754554.1:22679-48558 GCA_032191745.1 Picea mariana
ATGATTTAAATTTCTCACTGCTAATCCAGATTCATACCTATTTCTATCATAGTAAGGGAACATTACTATAAGTTCAGATCAAATCTGCAGCCAAGGCAAAGATAGCTACCAATGAATAGTGGTATTATAGGGAGTTTCATTAGTGACTTTGACAATGATTCTATCATCTTCCTGTGCATAGATAACGGGGCCTGGGTACATCTCATTAATTGTGACTATAGCCAAAGGTTTACATAATTTTGTAACAGTCTTTGTTTTTACCTGCCACAGTCCAAACAAATGCCATGTTATATAAACTGTGAGTACCAGAATCTAATTTCTACAAGCGCATTCAAATCAAAAATCAGGCAGAGTCAGGATGTTCATTCAGGGCAGACTGATTAATTCCCATTTACAACATATAGATAAACTGTTTCCAATACCTCTAGAACAACCAAATTTTCAGAGATAAGGGCAACCGACACATATGTTATAGATGCAATAAAAGTATGTGATCAGCTCAATGCATCACGCAATAGTGAAAAATATCAGTTGGCAACTGAGACTAGACATAACAAAGCTTTTATTCAACTGATTCTTTCACCTTGAAGTCATAAAATCTTGTTGTTCCTCCCACAGGCCAGAAAGCAGAAACATCTGATAAGAAGATGGCAATGCAGATGAACATCAGCAGATCAAGCCAATGGAAACGATGCAGACCCATTTGACGAATTGTCTCTTTCTTTTTTGGCAATCTTACATATCTCGCCTTTTCTTCGTCCAAGTAAGAAAACACGGTGAGCAGAAGAAAGGCCTTGCTGTGATCTCGGCAGAGGAAAAAATGGCATTGCTTAGTGATACCATGGAAGAGACTAGAGCACCTATATATGCATCAGAATCCATCACAAAAAAAAAGTTCAAACAAGTTGGGGACTAGATTTCCTCTTGTTGTTAATGTAGACCGATATCTAAGAAAAACTATTAAGAGGACACAATTTCAGCTCATAAGGATTCCTACAGTTTGATATTATCTGTCATGAGAATGGCCCGTTTCAAACGGAAAGTAATTGACTAGCAAACAACAAAATGGGAAATGCTTCAAATGCAAATTATTTGACTGGCAAACTACATATTCTGTTTGTATCAAACAATATGAAGTACCCAAAGCAGGAATTGAAAAGAGAAGTAAGGAATGACAGCTAAAATTTGTGTGATATTTGCAAACATCAAACAATATGGTGAATATCAAGCATTTTAAACTAAAATCAGAATCAAAAGCCTTTATCACAAAAATTCGAGGCTACTGAAGCTAATTGGACATTGCACAACTGGGACACCATGTTTATTGTTCAACCTGAAATGAATGGCCGTCTCTGTCCACCCACAAGCCTGTGTCGAGATCACTCCATATATATGCCATGTTTTCATACTCCATCATCCCTGCCGTAACCATAAAAAATATGTTCATGTGAAAACTTCCCTGTGACAATCACGATATGCTTAGTCGTCGTTATCTCTTCATTGTCAGATTGAAATATTCCCTCCATGTTTTCTGAATTATATCACATGGTTCCCAGTATTTAACTTATCCAAATTGGTGAAATTTTGATATCATATTGCTATATGAAGAATCTTCTGGCCCATATTCCAAGAATTTTGTTTGTAACTAAAAAGCCCTATAATTACAGGAGAACTATCTAGTTGTGTCAACATAGATGGCTTCTTCGTGCAACAGTGCCAATTTGTTTGAAAAAAAAAATGAAAATAAGTCTTCCCATATATATTAAAATTAAACTAATCCAAAGAAAACCAAGATATGATTTATTACCATATGAAGAATGTTCTAACCCGTATTAAAAAAAATTTGTTTGTAACTAGAAAACCCCATAATTACCTGAGAATAATCGAGTTGTCCAAAAACATATATGGCATCTTCAAGCAAGTGCAATATGAGTAGATTTATTTTATTAAATTCAGATGATTCTTGATATTTTAAAATTAAGATGTTATTTAAAAGTTATATTTTTGGCGATTCTTGATATATTAAAATTAAGATGTTATTTAAAAGTTTTATTTTTGGCATTTTTGATTGAAGTTTAAGCGGTGAAATCACAATTAAAATTGTTATTTAAATTGTATTTTTTAATACATAAATAAATTGAGCCTCATGAATTTGGATTATACAAACTTAGTGCAGTTCCAACAATTTTTTACAGAATTTTGAGTAAAAAATTAATCAGAAAATATAAAAAAAAACAATTTTTATTTTTTTAAACTAAAGTTTTTAAAGATCATAGTTTAAACTTTCTAAGTTTTGGCTATTTTCAGGGTATATTCTTCATTTAATTTTTTCAGAAATCTGGGAAGAAATTGTTGGATCTGTAGATTTGAGTGGTTAAGTTTTAAACAGTCTCATATTAATTGTGTTATCCAATATATGTGGGACTAACCCGTGGCTAAGAAACTGAGACCCGGCTTGAGCCACACCAACCCTTAACATGGCTGGATTTTTTGTCCCACAGATTCCAAACCGATAAGAGACTTATTAATATGACTATTAATATGATGAAGAAAATCTATTAGTTAATATCTCGTATAACATTTGATATGTGTTATATTATAACACATATGATATATATTACTCGGATGGAACATCATTTTATTATATTAACACAATTTTCACTCACATCTATTAACACTTACATTAATATGATCTGCATAGTGTTCTCTTCTATAACATTAGATTAGATTGTTAGGAGTTTATGATATGTTTTTTTAGTGCATTTTATATAATTTTATGTTAACAATCTCCAAAATGAAATGCCTTAGGAGATTGAATATACTTGGATCAAGGAATACTGAGTTATCTATATATATATATATATATATATATATATATATATATATATATAAAGATTATTTCCTAGATGATTACATCTAAATTCTCCATGGACTGTAACACTTTCACATTTTTTTGGGTATTATGGAGGATATTGTGGTGTTCTTTGTTAGTAAAATAGAAGATTTAAAGCATAAATAATAGAATATAGCAATATTTAGAGAATTATTGACAAATTATAACAACAATAGGCAATTGTAGAAGAACAAAAATACCAAACAAATAAATACTTTTATTGATAAAAACAATGTTCACTTGCTTCTTCAAGGGGGCCACCTTTAAATGAGTAGAGCTCCAATTACAATATGCTTCACAAGAATTTCCATTACCTTTCTTCTACTTCATTATGTAGTTTCTATCTAACTTATTTGGAACTTTCTAGCAGACAAAACTTTTTAGTAAGCCTTCTTACAATTTATTTCTTTCAAACTATATCTACTATGCGAGCCTTATTTAATAGATGTGGCATCAATACATAAAAACCTATCTATCTACTTAAGGGGTTAGGGTAGGAACCTAACATTCCCTCCACCTTATAACATAACATTGTCCTCAAGGTTGGAGATGAGGGAATTGCTGAATGATCTCTTTTGGTTCCTATGTGGAAACCTCGGGCTGTGTATCCTTCCACTATATCAGTACCTCTCATATCTAGTGCATTGGAAGAGACGTCACTCTCTTTTGTCGACGACGAACTCTAGCTGTAACCAAATGGAACCTTCTTCATCTAGTTATGGAAAGGAAAGTTTGAATATGACAATTATAGTTGACCAATTTCTTTAGGAAAGAAAAGTGAAATATTGAATGAATTTTAGAATGGTTAGGAATCTCGAATTGTAAGCCACTGGCCCAATGTTTGAGGAATTTACAAGGGCCATAAAACTTGGGGTTTTCTAGTGGTGCATGCATTTACGTGATGTCTACTTATAATGATGTATATGGAGGAACACCTGATCCCCTTCATTAAAATGACATTCAAAATGATATTGGTCATCTTGTTGCTTCATTTGGTTTTGAGCCATGACCATATTAACCTTGAGATTGTGGAGAATGTTAGCTTGAGTTGTGAGGGTTTTGTCTACCTTTTGCACCATAGATACTCCTTGTAAGTAGGATAGTACTGATAGGGGATTTTGGCCATAGAAAACCTCAAAGTGAGTCATTTAAGTGGCACCATGATAAGTTGTATTATACCACCATAGACTAAAAGTATACATTGGATCCATTGGGATCGTCTCTTTGGAGTAAATAACCTTGAACACACTTCCAAGAAATTGTAAAAACTTCATTGTGATCATCAGTTTGGGTGTGATATATGATGTTGAGATTCGATCGAGCACCCTAGAGATGAAATAAATCCTTCCAGAAATTGCTAGTGAAGGTGGGGTAATGATTCATTTCAATCAAGTGCTACATACCATGGAGTTTAAAGATATTATCCATGGATACTTAAGTGACTTTAGAGGCCTTGAAGGGGTGTTGGAGAGAATAAAAATGAGCATACTTAGAAATATAATCAACTTAAACCATGATTACATATTTATTTCTATATTTTGGTAACCCCACAATGAAGTAAATAGAAATCTCAATCCATATAATTGGCATAGTGGGTAAAGTTTGTATTTCACTTGGAGGTTTCACTATGTCTCCCTTGTGTCATTGGAAAATGTCACACTCAAACACAAAGGTGCATATGTCCTTCTTCATGCCTTCCTAGAAAAATGAGCATTTGATCCTTTCATATGTTTTATAAAAATTAGAATGACTTGTTGTGGGAGAGGAATGTAGTTTAGATAACACCCATGATTTAAATGCTAATTTATTGGTCAAATAAAGACATCCTTTATAGCTAAGCTATTAATTTTCCCAAGTGTAGATTTGATATACATGGGGTTCAATTTTGAAGTTGTTGGATTAGACTAGTGATCTTGGGATTTGTTAACCATTCTTTGCAGATATCATTCAACCATTATAATACTATGAGAGAGAGTGAAAAGAAGGAATCTTCCTCTTCATTCTTATGAGAGAGAGCATCTTCTATTACATTCTCCTTACCCTTCTTATAAATTATCTCATAGTCATATCCCAACATTTTGGTCACCCATTTTTATTTCTTGGGTAAAGAAATCCTTTTCTCTAAGAAGTATTTTAGTCTTTGATGATTGGTTTTAGTCTGGAAACATTTCTTGACTAGGTATGGGTGCCAAATATCCATAGCATGTAACATAGCCATAATCCCCTTTTCATAATTTAATTTTCCCAAGTGCATCTCATAGAGTTATTTTTTGGTAAAAGCCAACGGTTGTCCATGTTGCATAACTAAAACTTTGATGCCTCTACCTAAGGTGTCACATTCCAAGACAAAGGATTTAATGAAGTTGGGAAAAGTAAGTATCGGGTTGTACACACATAACATTATTCAATTCATAGAAGGCCTATTTTGTGGCATCATTCCAATTGAAAGAATTTATTTTAGCAAGGTTGTGAGGGGATATGCAATATTACATAGTTCCTTATGAGCTTTCTATAATAACTAGTGAGACCAAGAAAACCTATTAAAATTTTAAGAGTTATGGGGCAAGGCTGATCCTTCATCACTTCAATCTTCTTTAGATCCACATGCACACCATCATGACTAATAATATGGCCCAAATATTCCACTTTAGAGACAACAATGAAACATTTGGACTTCTTAATAAAGAGTTGATGATTAATAAGTAGTTGTAAGACTTGATCCACATGGATGACATGGGCTTGCCAACTTTTATTATAGATCAAGATGTCATAAAAAAATACAAGGACAAAATAATGTATAAAGTGATTAAATATTTTGTTCATGAGACTCTGGAAGGTAGAAGTGGCATTGAAAAGGCCAAAGGGAATCACCAAGAACTCGTAATGGAATTCATGAGTGTGAAAGTATGTTTTATCAATATCCACTTATTTCATGTGAATTTGGTGATAGCTCGAGTGGGGATTAAGTTTGGTGAAGAATTGAGCACCCTTGAGTGCATCCAAAAGGGGTCATAAATGACTTGAATGAGAAATTTATCCTTGACTTTCAGATTGTTCAAATCTTGGAATTCAGGTGATCCAGATGGAAGTCGGTGGCCTCCCACCTATTCCAACTAGCTCATTTTGGCATTTTTCCAGTTTGGCAGTTTTTTCCTAGTTTTTGGGTCCCTGACTTCTGGGGTCATTTTGAGGCCATAAACAATGTTTTTAGGGCTCACCACAGTTAGATTGTAGACAAAGTCAGAGTCTGATGGAAACATGTGTAGTCCTCAGATAGACCTTTCCAATGGGATATCGTGCGCCTAAAACATAGATCGTATGCAAAAGTTACAACCCGAGGAAGTTGATGTACTAACTTACCCCAATGGGGCCCACATGAATTTTGGTGCTTCAACTTGTAGGATTAGGTTTTTGGATGTCTAGGGTTTTGGAATTCCTATTTATTGTAAAAAAGGCTTGGAGAGCCTCATTGTAACCATATTCTTGCGAATGAGCGCAACTTTCACATCTCTTCTCAGAGATAAGCCACCACCATTCTAGCAAACTTGTTTTCCCCTGCATTTTACAGTTTTAGCACATTTTCTTATTGAATAGAAACCAATTTTATTGTATCTATGTTATTGTACCTCTGTTATTCTTTTGTTTTTGTGTTAATAATAATTATAATTTGTATTCATTTCATCCTTCTCATAAAATATAGATCAGTGGTATCAGAGCGGTATACTCCTTATCGTTCTTAATGCATGTCCCCGACGAGGTTAGGGTACAAAGAATTGGGTCTCTAGCTTGTTTCTCTTGAGGAAAAAATCTCTTGCATTCCCAAGCGACCTCTCATGGTGGGAGAAAATAAAGATGATGGGACAAGAGATCCTTTCAAAATGTTGCTTGAGGAATCCCTCACACAACAAAGGAACAAAATGATGGATAGTTTTGTGCAAATCCTTCGAAAGATACCAACATGTGATGCATATTCCTCGAATGGAGGTACCTCCCTCTTCAAGGTACAAATCAACTTTGATATTCCCATATTTGAAGGTTAGATAGACGCATATGTTGTAGACAAATGGTTGAATCTGATAGAAGGGTATTTTTTTGTTCATAACTTTTTGAATAGAGAAAATATTACGTTTGCACTCCTCAAAGTCGTTCCCCATGTAAAATATTGGTGGGAGACTTTCTGTGAACAAAAGGAAAAATAGTAACCCTCATTATTTATAGTCGCGGTCACCTGGGAGTCTTTCAGGGACATTATCAAAGAACAATACTACCCTATCGGAAGTTATGAAGAATTGTATACGAAATGGAACACACTACGGCATGAAAGAGACTAAGCAATGCCAAAGTTCACAAATATCTTCCATACCTTGCACACCAAGATGAGTATCAAATATTCTGAGCGAAATATGGTGCTCAAGTATCGTGGTGGTCTGCATATATACATCTAGGCCGAAATGGATTTTTTAGACATGTCATCCTTGGGCATGGCCTATCGATATGTCGTCAAAATCGAGAAAAATATTAAACAAAAGACACAACAATTTGGGCATGGGAACCCCTCACGGTAGAAGCAAGTAAAGGGAAGCCCTGAATCGCATAAAAAAGGACAGAGAAAAGATGGAAAACCTCAGGACAATCATTCTAGGATGCAAGCAAAGAAGAACACGAGAAAGAAAAAGAAAGATACCAGGAAGTGGTGTGACTTCCATAAGAGCCCTTGGCATAACACTATTTATTGCCACTCTAGGAAATCGTTGGTGGTTGAGGTGAAATCCTCTGAGTCAAATGTTGGTTCTGACTTTGAGTGAGAACTAGAAAAGGGGAGACAAATCATTGACACAGAACCCAGTTCCACCGTTTCTACCACCAAGGTCCATCCCAGTGAACCAGACGAGCTAGAAAAAGGTGAGCGACTCTTTCATTCAAAGATGTGGGTAAAAGGAACCCCACTGTACTTTATCGTTAATAGCGGTAGTCAGAAGAACCTCATCTCATAATAGGTCATCAAGCAGCTAGCTGTGCCGACAATGCTGTACCCACAACCCTACACAATTGGATGGCTCCGCCAAGGAAGTGATCTTTGCATCAACCAACAATGTCTCCTATCGTACAGAATCAAGCCCTTCAAATATGAGGTATTGTGTGATGTTTCTCCTCTCAATGTTTGTAATTTTATTTTGGGCCAACCTTATTTATGGAAACGTCATGTTGTATATGAGTTTAGGCCTCGCAGTGTTATTATTACTTTGAACAAGAAATTATACAAGATACTCGAGGACGTGCCACCTAGTTCTATTTCCTTGATCTCTGCCAAGCAATGCATGAAGGTCATCTCTCAGACCAAGAAGTTTCTCTTCTTTGTGGTCCTCTCTCAGAGTGAGAAAAATATTGTAGGCACATCTAGGGACTTCGTGGCTAACCTCTCCACACAATATAAGAAAGTGGACAAGGTCGTGGCAGAATACAAAGATATATTATCCTCACCTACTCGGGTACATATACACTGTCAGGTCAAGCATCCCATTGATTTGACCCCCAAAGCACTGCTACTTAATGGGCAATTCTACCACTGCTCTCTATTAGAGAATTAGGAGATCAAGCGACATATCTAAGAACTTCTCCATAAGGGGTACATTCGTCATAGCTCATCACCTTGTGGGAGCCCAATTGTGATGGTGCAGAAGAAGGACAAGACATGGTGACTCTACATTGATTACCAGGATCTAAATAAAATCACAGTCAGGAATCGATACCCGATTCCCAGAATTAACGATCTCCTTTATTAGCTCAAGGGGGTCAAATACTTCAGTAAGATTGATCTGAAGTCTAGCTACCACCAAGTCCCCATAGAATAGAAATATGTATGGAAGACCACCTTCAAGTCAAAAGAAGGTCTTTTTGAATGGTCGGTCATGCCCTTTGGTTTGACAAATACTCTAGAAACTTTCATGAGGATGATGGATGATATCCTGCGACCTTTCACCAATACTTTTGTAGTGGTGTATCTGGATGAAATCCTCATCTACAACAAGACTTAGGCATAACACTTGCAACATATTCAACAAGTTGTACACACCCTGCAACAACAACATCTATATGCCAACTTGGAAAAATGCTCCTTCATCATGGACATGGTCCAATACCTAGGCTACATCATGGATCAACATGGTGTTCAAGTGGATCCAACCAAGATTCATGTCATCCATGACTGGCCAGCCCCAACCACAGTTACTGAGATTTAGATCTTCTTAGGCCTTGCCAATTTCTATCATAGGTTCGTGTTGGGATTCTCCCATATTTCATGGGTTCTCAACAAAGTAACTAGGGGTGGTGGTAAGGAAAAAATTGTGTGGGGCCTATCCCAACAACAAGCATTTGATGATTTAAAGCAACTCTTGTGCTTAGCCCCAGTACTTTCATTATCGGACCTGCAAAAACCTTTTAAGATCAAGACAGATGCTTCAGACTATGTTGTGGGTGTAGTTCTCACTTAGCATGGCCATCCCCTGGCCTATCATAGTGAGACACTATCATATGCTGTTTGTAAGTACCCTAATTATGAAAAAGAAATGTACTCCATTGTGAAATATTGCCGCTAATGGAGACATTATACTCTTGGGAAGGAGACAATCATCCACATAGATCATAAGCCATTGCATTTCATGCAGACACAAGGTAAATTGTAGAATGACCACCATCAAAAGTGGTGCACATACTTGCAGTAGTTCCACCTCAACATCAAGTATAAAACAAGAAGTACCAATTGAATCGTTGATTTCCTCAGCCGACCTCTAGTCACGACACTCACCATGGTGCTAGACTCTTGCGGTCATGATACTTATGGATGGCCCAACCTATATGAGATAGACTTTGTCTTTTCCACCACATACCAAATGTTGGGGGCAAACTCATTTGTCGCTAATTTCCATCTTCAGGATGGGATATTGTGTCGACTGGGCCATCTCTGCGTTCCATCAAGCAAGCGAGCGAAGATGATTTGGGAATCCCACTCCATTCGGGTGGCAGGGCACTTCGACATTGAAAAGATAGTGGCATTGCTGCAAAAAAATTTCTACTGGCCGAAACTTCTATAGGATGTCAACAAGTATATCAGGTCCTGCACTGCCCGTGCTATTTCCAAATTGACCACTAGGAAATAGGGCATGTAAACCCCTCTACCTACTCCTAACAGACCATGGGAGTCCATCTCAATGGAATACATGTCGGGCCTTCCTTCCACCCATAGGGGAAATGATTGTGTCTTTGTGTTTGTTGATCACTTTTCTAATATGGCGATCCTAGCTGCCTGCAAGAAGAGCATCACAAAAGAGGCCACTGCCAAGCTCTTCTTTGAATCATTCTGGGTACATTTTGGAATCCCACAAACCATTGTCTCAGATTGGGACAATTGGTTCCTCAACACATTCTGTTCGATTCTTTGGTCACTTTTGGACACCAAGCTCACTAAATCCACTGCCTTCCACCCCGAGATAGATGGTCAAATTGAGGTTGTCAATCAGATGATCGTGCATATCCTACGCATGTACAATTACAGGCACCCCCGTACATGTGATGAGAGTCTTCCCTATGGTCATCATAGATACAATAGAGCCCTACATAGCTCAACCAACCACAACCCCTTTCAGGTTGGGTTGGGATTCCAACCATTGGGTCCCATGGATGTTGCACTACCTCTTGCAGCCACCCCAGCTGATTCATCACCCGCTCCAACTAAAGTTGAAAAATCCTCTTAGTTCATTGATCGGATCCAATAAATCTTCCAGCAGGTTCAATATATTTTAAATAAGTCCAATTCCAAGTACAATCAATGCCGCAATCAACAACGGGTACCACATAAGTTTCAGGTGGGAGACAAAGTGTGGTTACACTTGTAGAAAGAATGCCTTACAGGGCCCCATGAGAAGCTTCTCCCACTCTGTTACATACCTTACACCATCACCAAGGCTATGGGTGAAAATTATTTTGAGCTCAACATTCCCCCTTTCCTTGGCCTACACCTAGTGTTCAATGTGGATCTCCTTCGACCATACTTCCCACCATTATTGGACACCTCAAAGATAACAAAAGAGTTGAAACCAAAAGAGCTCAACCCTGAATGCATGCAATAGGAATCTGGTGATCATATTGTGGACACACAGGTCAAGGGAACTCACCAACAAAGAATCCAACTTTATCGAGTTGTCAAGCAGGGAAACTTCTGCACCAAGGTAAGTGGCTCACCCAAGGCCAAATTCAACAAAAAATTCCTCATCTGATAGTGGAACTCAATGAAATTGAGAAAATTGCCTCCTAAGGGGGGAGGATTGATCCATATAGATTTCATTGGCCTCCCACCTATTCCAACTGAATCATTTTGGCAGTTTTCCATTTTGACAGATTTTTACTAGTTTTTGGGTCCATGAGTTTCGGGGCCATTTTGCGGCCCTAAACAACATTTTTAGGGATCATAATAGTTGGATTGCAAATAAAGTAAAATTATGACGAAAACATGTGTAGTCCTTAGATATACCTTTCCAATGGTCTATCGTGCACCTAAAATGAATATCATATGCAAAAGTTACGACCCCGGGAAGTTGATGTACTAACTTACCCCAATGGGGCCCACATGACTTTTGGTGCTTCATCTCCTAGGGTTAGATTTTTGGATGTCAAGAATTTTTGCGTTCCTATTTATTGTAAAAAGGGGTTGGAGAGCCTCATTGTAACCATCTTCTTGCAAATGAGCGTAACTATAACATCTCTTCTCAGAGATAAGCCACCATCATTCTAGCAAGCTTGTTTTCCATTGCATTTTACAATTTCAACACATTTTCTTATTGAATAGAAACCAATTTTACTGTATCTATGTTATTGTACCTTTGTTCTTCTTGTGTTTTTGTGTTAAGAATAATAATAATCTGTATTCATTTCATTCTTCTCATAAAATACAGATCATCAGGACACGTGCACCAAGTCCCTTCTTTCTTGAGGACCATGATGACCAACGTCTAACAACTCCTAAACTATCTTTTCTATTTCATTTTTTTGGGAAAATGGATGGGGAAACATGCATAAATTAGGTGGGAGGATACCTAGTATGATTGGAATAGAATGGTCATTCTCACCTTAGGACGATGGTAGTCCATGGGGAGATTCAAAGAGGGATTGGTGTTTGGCTAAGAATAATTTCATGCAGAGATGAATTGGTTGATAAGGTTTCTCAAATTCTTGAATGGCATGGAATTGGAACACAATGCGTAAATGCCCATTTTTAAGAATATTTTCTATATGGCAGGAGTTGATGATCTTGGGAGAGACAACTATAATTCCTTTAAAAGTGTATTTATGCCCCACTTGATGGAAACTCGTGTATAACTCATGGAAATCCATGGTGATGGGAATTAATGTTCGTAACCATTCTAAAACCAGGAAAATGTCACAACCACCCATTTCAATACAAAACGTGTTTGGTTTTAGGGAATAATCACCCATTTAAATCCTTACATTTCCACAATGATCACCAAATTTCATAGAACCTCCATTAGCAATCATGATTTGGAAGTTGTTCACGACATGGATGTAGTAGTGGGTTTCTTGGGATACACGTCGATGAATGAAGTTATGGGTGCTACTAGTGTCAATTAATACAATGACTTTGCAATGTTTGATGTAGATAATCAATTTGAGGGTTTGGAGAGTAGAACTACTAGTCAAGGCATGTAGGGAGATCTATGGTTCAACATCCTGGGGATTAGACAAGGGAATTTATTCAATGGATAGATGAAAGGCCTCCATTGGTACAAATTTAGCTTCATCATCATAAATGTCCTCCAAAATGTACACAAAGAGTTTGTGTTCCTTAGATTTATGCCTGAGGAAATATTTCTTCTCACTGTTGTAGCATAGACCTTTAAGTTGGTGTTCGACAATTTTGGCTTGGTTTACTTTGTAGATCTTGAGAGGTGGAGAGGAATAAGAGGGATTGGTGGGGGGGGATATTGGGATGGGGAATACATGGATTTTTTTTGTTTTGTTTTAGCATTTACTACCCATTGGGGTTCCTTGGATCTTTAAGAGTATTCTAACCAAGTAATAGGATGAACCGTTAACAATTGTGCATGTATCTCTTCTTTCAAACCACTGATAAAGCATTCCTTGAAAAAAATATCAAATATGTGTAGATGGATAGCTGCTCAAAATAGGAGATGAAACTTTTGATTATGCTATATTGTTTATGCTTATCCATTCATCCCAAATAATGAGTGTCTCTTTCAAAAAGTATACATAGGTATAAGACAAATTGTGTCCAAGCAATATAACCCTGATGGGATTTCTTATACCATTTCCACCATTACCAACATTCAAGATCCAAATATAAGAAACCCACTCAAAATTTCATCAAGTCATTAGTGATTCCACAGAGGAAAAAGTGATCATAGATTATTAAGATAAGAGGCTCAATAATGACACCAAAAAATTCTTGTTGTGTCCAATATATTAGGTTGTAGTTGTTATCTACTTGAAATATGAAAACACTAGTTTGTGATGAGGTTTCATTTGGCTAGATATTGAATCCAATGGACTATGATTTCTAATATAGTTAATGCAATTTCTATGTTGTTTAATTTCATATGGTATTAGAGAAATACTTTCTTTGATGATGCTACTGTCCAAGTGAAGGAGATGTTGTGTAGTGTGCTCATGCTAGATAATGGTTCCTTCCTTAGCCAAGTCCTTCTTGATAATGGATTCATGGAGAAAAGAACCAACCCAATATTAGATGAGATAATAACATAATATTTGCATGATTTGAACCAAATAAATTTGAATAGAGAACATGGATTTCATAGTGAATGTTACAAGTTTTCAACAACACAAATATTGTGGAGATTGATGAAATCAATCCTAGTCATGTGGTGATTTTGAGGAGAAAAAATGCTTCTTCTATATCTTTTTCAAGATATGTAGAGCTAGGAATTTCTTATGTTTTCTCTATTGGTCGATGCTTATTTTGAAACTCTACTCTTCAATCAATATTCCCTTTACAAAACAAATGAGGTTATAATTATATGTCTGCATAGAATTTTTCACTTGCAATAGACTATTCTTCTTTATGAACACTATTGTCTATTTATAGGATAGATTGTTTCTATTGGATTACTTTGAGGGGGGGTGAATGAGTAATAGATAAATTTAATCCTTTTTAATCAATGTAGCATTATCACCCAATATTTGTAGTGTAAATAAACAATGAACAAATGAACAATCATACACATACATAGTACAACAATGTTTTTATGTGTAAAACCAAAGCGGGAGAAAACCACTAAATGTTTTTTCTTATATGTCTTGAAGAATTACATACATTGGAAGCAACAACTTCCTTTGTTTTCCAGCTGCAACTGGAAGGAGGCTTCAACCTCCTAGTTTCTCAGGCTACAACCTGAGGGAAGCTCCAACTCCCCAATTCTCTAGCTACAACCAGAAGGAGGCTACAACCTCCTATGTTTTCCGGCTACAACCACATGTCCTTGCCCCGTCCAGCCACCCTGAAGTAAAAGTAGAATGATGGAACCACTGTCACACTATCACTGTGAGATATACCACTGTACGACTGTATCAATCTATACGAATGACCTGCAATCAACCTGTACAACTGCCCTGTAATCAATCTGTACATGAATTGAACATGTATCAAAAAAATACAATAGGTATGCGGCCTATAGTTCTGTAGAACATGTATGTATATGCCCTATATGTTATGTAGCCCACGTATGTACGTTACAAAATTGTTATGAAGCCTGCGTATGCCCTTTGAAAACTAGGGTTTTATTTCTTTGGAAAACTTCTAACCCTTTGTGACTTGTTTCACATAGATATGTAACCTGTCACTGTATCCAAACTGTATCTGTACCCTTTGCCTGCATCCTCATATATATCTCTCTCTAGTCATGTTCCATAAGTGTGTGTAATCATGAATAAGTATAATAACCCTCACATGATCTAGAATTCAAACCCTTTCTGAATTCAACCTCTCAATACATCAACCAATACAACCTCTCAACCATATACCACAAAAACCCTTAGCCATATGCCAAGAAATACAAGATGTGCCTCAAAACGAAGTATCAATGATAAATATACCAAAACTGTATTTCTGTAGATATGACCTATACAGAAGATCCCATGCAACCACTAGTCTATCTGGGGAGAATTCTCAAATATCCATAACCATTTCCCATGCATACATCAAAATCCAACTATTCATAGAAATAAGACATACCTTTTGAACCAATGGATAGATCTGATGTATCTGAGCACTATAGACCTTCCTAGGAGCTTGATCTTGGAATATAGAACCTTTTCATCTTCATCTTTTCAATTTTCCATGGATTTACCAACATGTACACACCCTAATACACTGCCATCCCGCGTACGTATGCACCCTAATACACTGTCAGCCCAAGTATGTACACAACTTAATACATTGTCAGCCCGCATGCGCCTTAGAAATTATGGTTTTTTGTATTCGCTGTAATTTTGAAACTTTCATCGTCAACCCTTCGTACTACCTCAGACTTTCACAACTTTAGATGTATCAATGAGTACTTGCAATAAGCCTTACACAACAAAAGATATTCAATGTGTTCAAGTGTGATTAAATGAGAGATCCTTGCCTCTTATTTATAATTTCATGTAGTATCCCACTTTCCTTATTTTAGGGAGTTCTCCATTAAATTTATTATTGAAATAATTTCTTTTGCAAACACTTTGACTTTTTGGGGCTTCTAGGTTACTCATGAGGGTTCTCCAACTTCACATGGCCATAACTCTCTAACCGTGAGGATTTATGTGACATTCCACATACCACCGGAAGTGGAATGACATGTACTACCCATATAGAATAGTATTACTTGCAAATATATAAAAAATCATACCATTATCCATCAAACAAACTTGGGTCCATTACCCAAACCTTTTTGCTACCGGAATTCACCACCAGACTTTCTTCAAGGGTTGACATCAATGACAACCAACCCAATTAATCAACAATATCCCCCTTTGGCATTTATGGAAACACTCTGATGCAATATTGAAGTTATGTCATGCAATACTAGATTCATATCACTCATGCTCCCCCTATGACCATCTCTCCCCCTGGAACCATGCCTCTGTTCTCTTAACTGAATTGTCCTCCTTATGGTGTTTCCTTGTGTAAATATAAGACATATAAGATAAGGATTCAAAAACATTCATTTTGGGGTAGAAATTACTCCGAGTCTTTGGCGAAGATACTCACAGGATTCTCTTGGAAACGGTTTTATAAAGATGTCTGCCACTTGTTATTTTGTTCCCACATATTCAACTCTGATTTTCTTCTCTACAACATGTTCTCGTAGAAAGTGATACTTGATTGGAATGTGCTTCATCTTGGAGTGCATCACCAGGTTCTTTGAGATATTGATGGCGCTTGTATTATCATAATAGATTGAAATGGGCTCATCATACTCAACCTGTACATTTGTCAGAGTTCGTTTCATCCATAGAACCTGCGTACAACATGTTGTTGCTGCAATATACTCTGCCTCGGATGTAGATAAGGATACTGATGATTGCTTCTTTCTTAAGCATGATACTAAACACTCACCCAAGTAGAAAATTTCTCCACTGGTGCTTCATCGGTCATCAATGCAATCTGCCCAATCTTCATATGTGTAGGCAATAAGTGATAGATCCTTTCCTTGTGGATACCATAATCCAAACTCTTTTGTTCCTTTGAGATATCTGAAAATCCTCTTTACTGCTAATACATGTGATTCCTTTGGTGCTTCTTGAAATTGTGCCACCTGTCCAATTTCCTGCATTACATCTGGTCTGGATGCTGTCACATATAGTAAGCTACCAATCATTGACCTGTATTGCCTCTAGTATGTAGATTTTGAATCATCATCTTTGCTCAACTTGCAACTGGTTTGCATATGAGTGGTAACATGTTTGCAATCTTCAATTCCAAACCTCTTTAGCATTTCTATGATATACTTAGTTTGAGAGATAAAAATTCCTTGGTTGCTTTGATGTATCTGAAGACCCAAAAATAAGGATAGCTCTCCAAGTAATGACATTTCAAATTCATTCTTCACATCCTTTGCAAATTTATGGCTTAACCTATCATCAATACTTCTAAAAATAATATCATCAGCATAAACTTCAATTAATAAAATACTATCTTGAGTTACCTTGATGTAGAGGTTTTTGTCTTCACTTCCTTTTCTGAACCCTGCCCGCTGTAAATATTTATCCAATCTAGAGTACCATGCTCTAGGAGCCTGTTTTAGACCATACAAGGACTTCTTCAATTTACACACATAATCTGCGTTCTCTGACAACTAAAATCATTTTGGTTGTTCAATGTAGACTTTTTCTTCAAGTTCTTCATTCAGAAAAGATGATTTCACATCCATCTGATACACTTTAATATTCTTGGAGCATGCATAAGCTAGGAGTAATAAGATTTCTTCCATTCTGACAACTGGAGCAAAGGTCTCTTCAAATTCAATTCCTTCAACCTATGTGTATCCTTTACATACCAATCTAGATTTGTTCCTTGTAACCTGTCCATATTCATTTAATTTATTTCTGAATACCCACTTTGTGCCAATTACATTCTTATTCTTTGGTCTTGGAACCAATTCCCAAGTGTCATTCTTCTCTATTTGATCCAATTCTTCATCCATGGTATTATTACAAAATTCATCCTTACCGGCCTCTTCAAAACTATTTGGTTCAATTGTAGATGAGAGTGCTAGGTGTGTTTGTTCTGGTGAACGAATTCTTCTTCTAGTCCCAACTCCTACATCTTTTTTTTCCGATAATCTGATCTGAAGGATGATTATTCTGTACTCGTTTGCTAGGTGTCTTTGGAGGCACTTTCTCAAATTTCTCTTCTACTTCTATTTGATATTCTTCATCTTCCCCTTCTACTTCTTCTTCATCTTCTGCTTCTTCCTTGTAAAGTTGTCCCATTGATTCATTTTCTTCTTCC
The DNA here is from genome assembly GCA_032191745.1 of Picea mariana. Taxonomy (NCBI): domain Eukaryota; kingdom Viridiplantae; phylum Streptophyta; class Pinopsida; order Pinales; family Pinaceae; genus Picea; species Picea mariana. The sequence goes on from JASDQU010754554.1 coordinate 40,613, forward strand.
CTTAATTCTTGTCTACTTGTTTCATCAATTGTTATGTTGATTCTTTCCACAACTTTGTTCAATCTCAGGTTGTAACACTTGTATGCTTTCCTTGTACTTGAGTAACCAACAAGTACTCATTTATCCACATGAGATTCAAACTTTCCCATTCTGCCATCTTCTCTTTTAAGTAGCATTTTCTTCCAAAAACTCTAAAGTGCTTCACATTTGTTGGTCTTCCTTTCCATAGCTTGTAGGGAGTTTTGTTCGTGTTGTTTCTGAGAATTAATCTGTTTTGAATGTGAACCGCTGTATGCGCTTCCTGTGTCCAAAAGATATCTGTCAATTTGGAATCCATTAGCATTGTTCGATCCATTTCTTGTATTGTCATGTTCTTTCTCTCAACAACTCCATTCTGTTGAGGTGTCCTAGCAATGAAGAATTGCCTTTTTATTCCATGCTTGTTGCAATAGTCCATAAATTCCTTTGAATTGAACTCTCCTCCATCAGATCTCAAGCATTTGATTTTGAATCCATTTCATTTTCAACCATTTCCTTGTAGACCTTGAAGTTTTCAAATTCTTTTGACTTATTCCCGAGGAAGAAAATTGCAGTCATTCTTGTATAATCATCAACTAATAACATAAAGTATTTCTCACCATTTAAACCCTTTACTGTAGTTGGTCCAACTAGATCAATATGCACAATTTATAGTGGTCTTGTTGTTGAATATTCATTTGATTCGAACCTAGTCTTTGTTTTATTTCCTTGTTGAAAATGCTTTCATAAAGTGTTGGATAGTTTTGTGATCTGAGGCATTTATCTAACTGCTTCCCTTTTGTTGAATTTGACAAGGTTATCAAAATGTATGCGACCCATTCTTCTGTGCCTTAACCAACTTTCATCTGCCTTTCCTGGGAAAAACTTTTCATTTCCAATTTCACTTAATACATATATGTTGCTTGAAGTTCTCGCAGATGTTGCAATCAATTTTCCTAAACCTTCTTTTCTTATCTCACACTTTTGTGAATCAAAAGTAACATTATGGCCTTGGTCACACATTTGAATCACACGTAAAATATTATGTTTCATATCTTCTACTATTAGAACATTTTTTGCCTTGGTATTCTTGTTCCCAATTCTGACTGTGCCTTTTCCAATGATTTTAGATGAATCATCATTTCCGAAGGAGACTGATCCATCTCTTTCCTTTCTTAATGTAAGAAACCTGTCTCTATCACCTGTCATGTGTTTTGAACAACCATTGTCAACATACCAACCACGTTTCATCTGCTTAGCTTGTAGAGCGAGTCTACATTCTTCATTGATATATTGATTCTTCTTTCTTATCCATGTCCTTTTCTGAGGTTCCTGTCCGTGACTGTTGTTATTCTGTTGCGGTTCTCTAGGAGGGACTGTCATTCTGAAATATTTGGCCATGTGTCCAAAGTTGTTATATTTGTAGCATTCCACTTCAATGCTCAAAGATTCAAACTTGTTGTAACTTCTTCTCTGTGTTTCACTAGGCCTTCTTGGATAACCCTTTTGTGTATGAATTTCAAAGTTGTGTATGTTCCTGTTGTTAGCTCTGCAATTCACAACTTTATGTCTAAAATTATTACATGCATACCATAAACCAAAAAATATAGTATGATACCTGGGAGTTGAATATCTTCTGAAAGGAGGTACTCTTATGAATCCTTCTTCTTCCTGAGGCCTATCTGTCGATTGCTGATTATGAAATATGAATCTTCTCGGTGGAGGAGTGTCCCTGTAATCTTCCTATCCCCTTTGATTGTTTCTGCATAGCTTTTTGTATATGTTTCTTGCTCTGTTGTTTTGGAGCTTGATCCATTTTATGTCTGATTGTATCCAAGTTTGGGCTTGTCCTGATGAGGTTTTTGACTGCTGATAATGTCATCCAAAAATTTTGACCTGTTCTGCATATTTTTCTTTTGAAGATCCTTTCTTAATGTGACAATCTCTGCTTCCAAATTTCCAATGATCATGCCCTTTTCTTCTAGTTGTTCTTTGAGTGCTTCTTCAATTTTTTTTATCTTCTTCTATTTGAACCTTCAAATTTGTGATCATTTGTTCTAGTTCTTGAGTGTCTTTTTTCTTGTCTAGTTCTGTTTGTAGATTCTTGTTTTTCTTCTTTTCTCTTCTGATAACTTCTATGGCACACAACAATTCTTCTTGGTAGTCAACTTCTGCCTCTTCATATTCTTCTTCGACCTCTTCATATTCTTCTTCAGAGTATTGTTTATCAGAGTCTTCTACTGCTATGAATAGAACTCTTTCTATCTCATTGTCACTGACTTCATATTCATCTAATGATGATATGTCTTGTTTGGTGCATAATCTTTTTCTTGAAAACTTTCTTTATGATTATTTTTCCTTTATATGTTTGTTTGCTATTTGAGTAACCTTCATCATTTATGTTTTTCTTATGAGGACATTTCTTAGCAAAATGACCAATACCATCAAAATTAAAACAAATCAAAGGAATATTACCTCTATACCTGCCGTTGGTTCCCTTGTTCAATCTTCTGACAAAGTTTTCCACTTCTTCATCATCTTCCAAGATGTCACTGTTGCTTCTATGTTCTTTTTATTTTTTCTTTCCCTTTTTCTTTGACCTTTTGGATGCTTTGAAAGTTGCTTCTTTTATATCTGGATTTTCTTATTCAGTTCTCATTTCATATGCTGTGAAGATTCCATGTATTTCTTCCATGCTTATTGAGTTTAGATCTGCTCTTTCTTCTAGTGATGATATCTTAGGGTCAAATCTCATAGGAAGAGATCTTAGTACATTTTGAACACTTACAGATGCTTTCATTTCTTCTCCCAATCCCATGATTGCATTTACTGTTTCATCGACTCATAACAAGGAAGCTGCAATATTCTCATCTTCCTTCATATTAAGTTGTTCGAACTGACCTCTACAAGTTTGAAGCTTTGCTTCTTTGACTTTTGAATCTCCTTCATAAATATTTAGAAGTTTGTCCCAAATATCTTTAGCGGATTTACAATGTGCAACTTTGGTGAATATCGATTCTCCAAGACCATTAAGAAGTGCATTAGTGGCTTTGGAATTATTCTGACAGAGTTGCATTTCTTTGTCATTTGTCAGCGGAACTGTTTGTGTTGTGTATCCATCTACAATTGATTTCCAAATTTCAAATCCTTGTGCCTGTATATATGTCTTCATCCTTATGCTCCAAAATGCATACTTATGTGCATCAAATTATGGTATTCCATTTTTATACATGTCTCTCTCTATGATCTACCTTTCAATGGTTAAACTGATTTCTGAAGGAACCTGCTCTGATACCAATTGCTGGATTACTGAGGTGGGGGGTGAATCAATAATAGAGAAAATTAATCCTTTTTAATCAATGTTGCATTATCATCCAATATTTTTAGTGTAAATAAACAACGAACAAATGAACAATCATACACATACATAGTACACCATTATTTTTACATGGAAACCCAAAGTGGGAGAAAACCACAAAATGATTTTTCTTATATGTCTTGAAGAATTACATTCATTGGAAGCACCAACTTCCTTTTTTTTCCAGCTGCAACTGGAAGGAGGCTCCAACCCCCTAGTTTCTCAGGCTACAATCTGAGGGGAGCTCCAACTCCCCAATTCTCTGGATACAACCAGAAGGAGGCTAAAACCCCTATGTTTTCCAGCTACAACCAGAAGGTGGCTACAACCCCTGTGTTTTCCAGCTACAACCAGAAGGTGGCTACAACCACATGTCCTTGCCTCGTCCAATTGCCCTGAAGTAGAAGTAGAATGATGGAACCACTGTCACACTATCACTGTGAGATATACCACTGTACAACTATATCAATCTGTACCACTAACCTGCAACCAACTTATACAACTGCCCTGTAATCAATTTGTATATGAACTGAACATGTATTAACAAAATACAACATGTACATGACCTGTAGTGCCGCAACATGCATATTTATGCACCCTATTTGTTATGCATCCCATGTATGTACGCTACCAAACTGTTATGCAACCTGCGTATGCGTTCTGAAAACTAGGGTTTTCTTTCTTTTGAAAACTTCTGACCTTGTGTGACTTGTTTCACATAGATCTGTAACCTGTCACTATATCCAGATGGTATCTGTACCCTGTGCATGCATCCTCATATATATCTCTCCCTAGTCATGTGACATAAGTGTGTGTAATCATGAATAATTATAATAACCCTCACATGATCTAGAGTTCAAACCCTTTCTTATTTTCAGCCTCTCAATACATCAACCAATACAAGATCTCAACCATATACCAAAAAAACCCTTATCCATATGCCAAGAAATACAAGATGTGCCTCAACACGAAGTATCAATGATAAATATACCAACATTGTATTTCTGTATATCTGACTTATACATAAGATCCCATGCAACCACTAGTCTCTCTAGGGATAATTCTCAAATCTCCATATCCATTTATCATGCATACATCAAAATCCAACTATTCATAGAAATAATACATACCTTTTGAACCAATGGATAGATCTGATGTATCTGAGCATTGTAAACCTTCCTAGGAGCTTGATCTTAGAATCTAGAACCTCTGCATCTTCATCTTTTCAAGTTTCCATGGATTTACCAACATGTATGCACTCTAATACACTTCTAACCCGTGTACATACACACCCTAATACACTGTCATCCCACATATGTACGCACCCTAATACATTGTTAGCCTATGTATGCCTCAGAAATTAGGGTTTTTTGTATTCGCTATAATTCCAAAACTTTCGTTGTTAACCCTTCGTACTACCTCAGACTTTCACAACTTTAGATGTATCAATGAGTACTTGCAATAAGCCTTACACAACAAAATATATTCAAAGTGTTCAAGTGTGATTAAATGAGAGAGCCTTGCCTCTTATTTATACTTTCATGTAGCATCCCACTTTCCTTATTTTAGGGAGTTCTCCATTAACTTTATTATTTAAGTAATTTCTTTTGCAAACACTTTGACTTTTTGAGGCTTCTATATGACTCATGAGGGTTCTCCAACTTAACATGGTCATAACTATCTAACCGTGAGGAGTTATGTGACGTTCCACATACCACTAGAAATGGCATGAAATGTACTATCCATATAGAATAGTCTTACCTTCAAATAAATCAAAACTCATAACATTATCCATAAAAAAAACTTGGGTCCATTACCCAAACCTTTGTGCTACCATAATTCGCTACTAGACTTTCTTCAAGGGTTGCCATCAATGACAACCAACCCAATTAATCAACAATTTCTTCACACCCCCTCATTATTCTATTTGAGTTGAATGACATCTACTATCTTCATTGTTATTTTGTTTGAGTGAAATTCAAATTTGATTCTATAACTACTTAGAAAGACAAGGTTTTGTTCATCCCTAAGTAGAACTTGTGGCTACAAATCCCATTAGTATATGTTTGTGTTTGAGGATTTGCAGTAACATTTATATACTTTGAAAAAAAACATACAATGGGAAGGACTAGTAAATGAATGAGAAGTATTATGGGTAGAAATAAAGATCCCAAACAAGACTCTGCTTGAAATTTGTGAAGACAAACAAGATTCATTTCTTTCCATTAATATATTCTAGCTAGCTGTGAAGGAAAACCATATCGTGGAGGTTATATAAGACTTGTTAAGTTGTAGTCTTCAGATTCAATCATTTATGTGATATCATTAATTTGGTTAGGTGTTAAGAATGGTAGGTTTACATCATTTATTATTTCCAAAGTTTGAAAATTTGACTGAAAATAATTATAGTTTATGGATTCATAAGATAATGACCATTAGTGAGTTTAAAGATTTTGATCAAATCATCTTAGATAAATAACATAGTCTATCAAATTATCCTAAAGACTATGATACAACACATAAAGAAGATTTATTACTTCTTAAATTGTCGGTCAAAAACACATTAGTCCCATAAGTAAGAAATTACACTATAGCATTTGTATTATGGACAATTATCAAAAACAAGTATTAAGCATCAAAAGTTGGGTAGACATTTCATTTGAAAAATATTTGGTTTTCCACTAAGTTGCAAGGAGGATCAATCTCTAAACATCTATTGCAATTAAAGGATCTTAGTGATCAATTTTATGCTATTGAGAAGCAAGTAGATGATGAAGGTATGGTTGATTTGGTGATGTGAAGCTTGCTTCCCTCTTTTGATTAATTTTTTGAGCCATTGCATTTTCTTGGGGATATTCAAACACTTAAGTTTGAGAAGTTATGAAAATTTCTTCTACAAAAGGAAAGGAGTCTAGATTAGACTGAATTATATGCAATTCAGATCTGAAAAACACAAAGAAAATTAAATGTGAAATTAAGAACAAAAATTAGATAGTGTGGAGCAGAGAAAATATAATATACATGAAAATGGAGAAGAAGAATTATAAGAGAAAATAATGATAATTTATTGAGTGAGAGAGGAGCGCCTTCTATAAGCACCTAAGATTTTTCCTTCTTGTTATTATCTGATTACAATAGAAGTTGAAACAACTAACTAAATGATTACAACATTGATTTCTAAAAGAGCACTAAATGCTTGCAGCGGAAAGTGCTGAAGCGAACTACTGTCTACAATAGAAAAAAGTAAAAATAACTGCAACGCTTGATGGAATATCCAATAATACTGAGGGGGGGGGGGTGAATCAGTATTGCCTACTTTTTCTTTTTATCTTCATCCATATTAAGCACACATATTAATTATTCAATTAAAAAATATATGATGAACAACAAACCCTTATGAACACAAGATTTTATCGTGGAACCCAACAGGGAAAACCACCAACTCTTTTCTCATTAATAAAAAGTTATTTTACAAAACTATTTTCAAGATACAACTTGATGGAGAGAATGTCCCCAAGTTTCTTGAGCTATGACTAAAGGGATGCTGCCACACCCCATTTACCAGCTACAACTAGAAGGATGCACCCACACCCTCATTCGGCTTCGACCCCCTATTTAGTCAGCTACAACTTACAAGGAAGCACCAACTCCCTTGTAGTCTCCAACTTACGCTTGCACTGCCCAACCACCCTTAGTTTATAATGCAATTCATTCTCTTCTGTACTTCACTGAATTTGACTCATACAACCATTGTTGTATTTCTACTTATCTGCTGCAACCTTTGCTTGTATGGTCTTCTGTATCAAGTACTGGATTGCATAACTGCTACTCTATATTGTTTCGTTCTTGATCTTCAATAAGACATTGACAGGCACCTTAGAACAAATATTTCTTCATCTTTGACTCTACTTTTGTTTTCAATCTTCTAATGTGAACCACATAGACTCTCCCTTCCTTCCTTTGGTTACTTCATACCAAGCTTCTTGACATCAAATTCTCTTAATATAGTTGGACTCCTCTGCTTCTTTGATCTTCAGATATTACATTATGAATCACATACAAAGAGACACTTTTCTTTCAATATATGTTCAAGTATATATATGTGTAAACTTTTAAATACGGAATATTATGACTTTTCACATAAGTCACGTGCCCCTTTATTAATTTTCAATAACTACGTAACTCTTTTCACATAAGTCACGTGCCTTTTTATTAATTTTCAATAACTACGTAACTCTTCATATCGGCATTTTCAACATAATTAATATTTGGATAACCATATTAACTAAATCATTTTTATTTGACATTTGCAAATATAATGATTAAATACCATGGGCTTCTAAATATCATGGGAGAATACTACTTTCACTTTTTCATCCATTTTCACATAACTTCCTTTTTAATCCAACCTCACTTTTAATATTAAAACTCCTTTTTGATATTAAACTTTTCATTTTTAAAACTTAAATCTTCTTTAATTTTCTTTTAACCTTGTTTAATTTTCTTTTATACTTTCTTCTTTAATCTTCTTTTACTTTTTTATCTTTTTATACTTTCTTTTTAAATTTTC
>JASDQU010754555.1:10061-22515 GCA_032191745.1 Picea mariana
AGAGTTATAAGCAATTTGAAAAACATGGTTTAAACAATAGTGAATAGTATTACCGTGACCTACCTTTGGGCTAATCTTATGGCAAACTATTTAACAATTATGGTGATTTCCTTTCACCTAATAGGACTGATTGATAAAATATTCACAACTAAGTAGGTATGTTACCTTTGAGTATTCATACTGGCCTCAATTGTGAATACCCATCAAACATCCTACTCCAATTAAATAATCTTTCAAAAATTTGGTGCACCTTTGGGCCAACCTAATATTCTTGTGATTAAATAATTGCGATTTGTAGAGTTATTATTTTAATACCAGGGGAAACAAGTACTAAATTTCGGTAATTTGACTTAATATCTACGAGTCTTTCCGGTTGGACCACTTTGGTGGCTACCAAACCGTCTCTTAATATAGACCTTAAATCAATGTAATGACTCTGCATGTTGATTCAATAGTAATGTGTTTAAATAGAGTGACACAAAACATTCTGTCATCATAAAAACATTCTGGTAGCAGGGTAACAGAAAGCATTCTCCATATTACAAAATGTACAGAATGGTGCATGAAATTCTAAAATAAACTACATTATGCATGAGTGTCTGTTGTATTAAAAAATTGCACATTTTCCCAATTTTCGCTCGTAACATCAGTTTTAACAACCACAAAGTTGGTCATTGTCGTGAAACAATTAGAAATTGATATAGAAGGAATGTGTAAGACTTTATGCAACTTAAATGCTTACAATAATATCATTTAACAATAAGGTAAGATTCAAATGACTAGCTTTAGGCGGTAGAAAATTTCATCGCAAATTATCACGAAAATTTCGTTACAAATTATCCATCAGTTATGTATCAATAAACTGCCCCAAAAATTACAGTGCTAGACTAGTTTCCGAATACGGCTTTCGTTACGAACTAGTCTATCAAACTAGATTGCGGAAATAATATTGCGGAAATAATATATATATGCATTCAGAAAGTTCTCCACGTAGGTTTTGATACCAATGTTAGCATATTTGCAGGATCTAGAAACTTTCTAGTTTTGAACCTGGTCTATATTGCAACAAAATTTAATTGCATTCATACCTGGATCCATTTGATATTCGAACCCTCTGTTCCTCTTGCTACGAGCCCTCTTGCACAGAACTAGAAATTGAGTTTACACAGAACCCTCTTCAACAGAATGAAAACCGAGTTTCTGTCTCTTACCCTGCTGCCATACACCTTCAGATCAATTAGATGGGTATTCTGAGGGTTCTTTTATGGGCAGAGAGAGGACCGGTTTCCCCAAAACGGTTATTCTCCACCTATCCATCAGAGTAGGAGATTCGACCATTCCGTTACCAAGAGTTCCGGAAACCCGTGACGACAGTTTTCGTAACTGTTTCTTCATATGTGTCATTTACGAAATTAGTCTTACAACAACATCTATATGAGGCCAAATAAGACATCATTTTTTTTTTATTGGTTAGAAGAATGTGTTGTAAGTATTTAATAAGTTAAAAAAAGTGTTAAATAAAATACAAACCTAAAACTTTAAGTTAAATACCTTGATTTACATGAAAAAGTAATAAAATAATAATAATAAAAAAAAAAAAAAAATCTACTTAAAATAGTCCATGCTGCAGTCCATGCTGCCTTAAGGCAAGGACTAATAAAGCTAGGATGGAATATCATTAATTTATAAGCATCATAGATTTACATAAATCATTTAAAAAAAAATTAAACTCATTATAAAGAATGGTATATTTAAAAGGTATCATCATAAATTTACATAAATCATATAAAGAAAATTAAACTCATCATAAAGAATGGTATATTTAAAAGGCATCGTCATAAATTAACATAAATCATTTAAAAAAAATAAACTCATCATAAACAATGGTATATTTAAAGGCATTATAGATTTAAACTCATGGTACATTTAAAGGTATATTTAAAGGCATTATAGATTTAAACTCATGGTAGATTTAATGGTATATTTAAAAGCATTATAGATTTTAATTCATGGTAGATTTAAAGGAATCATAAATTTAAAAATATAATAAAAATTAATTTAAAAACATAATAAAAATTAATAGAAAAATAAATGTTTAATCATTAATATCAAATAAGTATGTGAATTACTTATAATTAAATAATAATTTCTTATTAGTAAACATATTAAGGATATCTTCCTTATCTTCCTTTCCTTTTCTTTTTTTTCCGCATGGAGGACATCTTCCTTAATCTGAGCTAGAGTGACATATCGCGAAAGGGAAAAATCCTCGTAAATCCTATTGGCACCTAATGTAACAATGGCAGATAGGATAAGATCTGCAATCGCCAAGGATATATTTACCATAATCGGCCAGGATAAGATTTGCGTGGGCAGAATCGCCGCAATCGAGCCGTAGCATTCACGCAATGTGCAGATACCAACGCGGCAACACGAAACCGAATGAGGTTCTGAGAACTACGTCATGAGACTTCCGCGATTGCCAGAACTCCGTGCATGGACCCGACCCGTATCTGACAAGTGTAGTAGAGATAATGACTGCATCGACCGAGACGCAGCGTCTAGTCGCAACGTCTATCAAGAATGCACAAACGACAATAAACGTTTGAAGTGATATTAAAGTTTATCGGAAATATCTTCCATGTATATCGTTCTACAACTCTGGTGTTGCGTTTTCCTGACGTTGGATTTCCATAGGGGAGTATTTTAGGACATTTCGGCCGTTTTCAAGTGACAAGTTTCTACTAATACTGACTTGTGGTATGTGAATCAACTTGTGGACTTAGAATCCTATACACAAAAATGTATATGTATGAATGTATATGTATGGGACATTACAAATTCTATTTATTTATTTATTTATTTATTTATTTATTTTTTGGGGTAAGGTTGCATTATTAAAATTCTAATTACCTATAAAAAAAATTATAAACTCTATCTACATCTACTAAACCATTTACCTCTATTAAACGAGACCAATAGTAGAGGTAAAGTTTGTTAGATTTAGTTGTATATCTAGTGTTTTTAAACAAAGCTATGAGAACTAGAAAAACAAAAAAAATTGCTTATATTTCGCTCGCTATTGACTCTTGGTCTGCTTCTTCTTAGGTAATTCATATGCAAAATTCTAAAACAATCTAAGACAAATATCAGGGACCTGGGCGCATGACCGACGAGTCCTGATTTTGGTTTGGAGCTGAATTTTCAGTCCTACACGGAGTTGAGGGAGTCACCATTGTACTTGACTGAGCCAGACGAGCTAGAACTTCCTTCATAATCAGGTAAAGAACATCTAGCTGGAGTTTCATTGTGTTCTGGACCTTCTCCCTTGTCTGAAACATTTGACCTAGGAGGTTCTTAATGTGGCAATACAATTCGATTATCTTCTAATATTTCTTGTCCCTTTCCCTTGTCGTTCCTACATCCAAAACCCAGCGGATTGTCTCTTTTGCCACCTCCTGCTCTGTATGCATAATGCGATCATGCTGGACGATTTCTTTTGCTTCTTCTGCATGATCTTGGAAATGCATTGGCATAGAGGTGTGGAAGGAGTGTGTTGCATTGAAAGCTTCGCACTAAATTATGGAGGATGGGGATTTCAATTCATTCTGGCATCGATAGCCGTGGGGATATCCTGAACAAGGAGCCAATGTTGCCTAGGATCCCCTTCGCAGTTGAGACATAATGCATCGATGATTCATCTAAGGGAGGGTCTCGCGCCCTCTCCCCCCGCTCCTTCTTTTTTATTATCACTCTAAGTTTCCACTTCTTTTAGCTTGGTCTACAGGGAGTTGAAGCTTTCCCTTCTTGCATACATTGTCAAGCTCATCTTCTCTAGTCCTTGACACCCCATACTCGTGAGTCGATCCATTACTTGCTAAGACTTGAAAGGTGGTTTCTAGCTTGTTAGTGGGTGTAAGGTCCCATGCCTCCTCCCTGCATCTATCGCTTTGGATATTTATCCCTCCATTTTCTAGACAATCCTTTAGCTTGTTCGCTGACCTCTTCACCTGGGTAGGGATGATGACTAGTATGTTGCTCATTAATTTCATTATTCTATCAAACTATGCTTCTAGATGCCAGGTGAAAACTATTTTGGAAAATTGGGTACCCCTTTGGATTCTTTTTATCATGTCTATGATCAGGATGGAATCCCCCTCTAAGATGACTTGGTTATACTCATTCTCTTTTGCAATGCCAAGTCTTTCTTCTAAGGCTAGGAGCTCCACTAAATTATTGTTGTTGAATCCTAGTTTTCCTACATAGGTTTTGAGGATCTTCCCTTACTCATTTCAAAAAACCCCTCCCAGACCAGCCACACTTGGATTTCGTTTTGACACCCCATCAAAGTTGATTTTGATGAATCCTTCGAGCAGGGGAGACCATTCTGAGGGAGCCAAGACCTTTGGATATTCTTGGGTCTGCCCAATCAATGCACAGGTAGTCGATATTGTTATCTCTCTCAGGATGATACTTTCATATTTATTCATTTTCCTGTCTTCATATGTCCAATGTTGATTGAGAATTGTTTCCTGCAGGGATTTGATTATTGAGGCCCAAGTCATTTCAGGGGGCTTTGACTCATTTCTAAAGATGTATCTATTTTTTTCTTTCTAGGTTTCCAAAACTAAGAACCCTGGCAGCAACTACCAAAGTCGGTTGACAATTTTGGGTTCTTGGTTATGGCCATAGGCCATTCTTCAAAGGAGAAGCAAATTGAATTCTGGCTGTGTCATATTCTCCTAAAAGGGGCCTCACCTTGTTTCCATATGGTTTCCACAAAAGGGAAAGAGTTAAAAATATGCTCATTTGTTTCTTTGTGGGTTTGACATAATATACAGTGTGAAAGGTCGATGAATCCTTACTTGCAGAGGTTGTTCCAAGTGAGAGTCTTGTTCTAGGTTAGAAGCCATAAAAAGATATTGACTTTAGGCCTGAGCTTTTCTTACCAAATGTGTTGCTAGATTTTCTACTTGGGGAGATTTTGATATTCTCCTACTAGTGGATAATCATGTTTGACTAAGAAGGATCCCTTTGTTGACCATCCCCAAAATAGCTTATTTGCCTCATTGCTCACTAGGATTTTCCTTTCTGTTAAGTTCTTCAAAAAATCCTCCTTCGTCTCTTGATCGGGTATACCCAACCAATCTTCCTTAGGGATCGACTTGTGCCATTTGTTGTTCTCTCCTTCCTTGGTCTAGTAATGAGTTACTCTGGTTTTTCCCTGGCTTGACATTGCATCTTTTATATGTATGAGCTTTTCCTGAGCGTCCCATTTCGGTCTCTACTGCCACGCATTTTCCCGGAAGAGGGCCTGCCTTCCATTTCGTATTTCCTAAAACTAGTGTTTCTAGATTAGGTTCTAGCTTTGCCAAGCCATATTTCAGATAGAGGAGACCTGCAGAGCCATCTGCATTCTAACTAGCTTGCCTTATTTTTCTTCCTTTACATATTTTCCCTTCCATAGGTGGGCCCATTGGAAGTTTTTGTTTTTTATCCAACGCCACCATAGTTGTTTTTCCAGGGATTGTACCTAGAACTTCAAGATCTCGGACACCCAGACCTCCCACCGACTTTGGATTGCATATCATATTCTAGGAGACCAAATCCCATTTATTTGTTTCCTTTGAGCCTCCCCAAAGAAAGGATATTTGAATATTTCTAATCCCTTTCAGAAAAAAAATTGGGGGCGTCAGGGTTGAGAATCGATAGAGGGGGATGGTCTAGATTACTGATTTTACTAGGATTAGATGACCCGCTAGATTCAAGGATCTGAAGGCCTAGTTATCTAGTTGTTTGTTGAGAGAGGAAAATAAGTCATCTCGGGTAGCTTTCTTTAGGGAGTTTTCGACCAGAGGGAATTCTATATACTTGGTTGGAAGGGAGATGCAAGAGAATCCTAAAGTGTCTTCCAAGAAGGTTTTCACTGTAGGGGGGGTGTTGAAGAAGAACATCTATGGTTTCCTTTTGTTGATTAACATTCCCGAAGCTTGTGAAAAATCATTTAACACAAATTTTATTTGCACAATATCTCTTATGGTTGGATATGTCATTACCATTGTGTCATACACAAATTGTTGGTGAGTTGTTAGTTCTTCTCCCCCATGGATATTGATACCTTTCCACTCCCCTTGTGTTGCAGCTTCTTTGATCGATCTGCTTGGCCCTTGTGTAATTATTATAAAGAGGAAAGGAGAAAAAGGATAACCTTGGTGGATACCTAAGGAAGGGGTAAAGGTTGAGGGCGACAATCCATTGAGAAAGATTGAGAAGAAGGATAAAGAGATTTGAGACATTATCCATTTAATTTAGGAAGGGGAGAAACCAAAAGCCAGCATCCTCATTGTCCATTATCCATCTTCTTTCAAAAAAAAATTCAATATTGTCATTGGAGGTGGCAACATTTTAAGATAAAATGGGAAATTTTGAATCAGATGAACAATATAGCATAATCAAAGTCTATTTCTCTTGGGAGGCCCCAATTTATGTTTCATTTTATGTACTATATAATATGTTCATGGTAGAATTCTGTAGACAATAGATATTTTGGGCCAATTTATTTTATCAAAGGAATAAAAGGAAATACATTCCATTTTCATGGAAAGTTGGTGATATTTCATTGAAAAATGCTTCAAATATTGATGAATTTGCAACACAATTSAACCCGTATAATCTAAAATTGGCAAATCAAATGAAGGGGTTTGACCCCCAACAATGTTTTATGAATCATATGGTCTATGCAGGTTTCATTGCATCATAAATAAATACTTGTATATATGGAGAGGAAGAAAATTATAAGAACTCCTCTGAAGAAATATTAGCTCAAGATATTGAGACTATTAGCAGTACAAATGAAGCACATCATGAACACAAAAGGGTTATAAGTGAAAGAGGTACAAAGTATCAAAGTTCTTCTCAGATAAACAACACACTCAAGAAAAATCACTAGATTGTTATAAAATAAAAACAAAAGTATTTAATTGAGAATTCAGGTGATGGAGATGACCCTAATCATCCCAAAAACAATGTCGAAAAACCTCACAAATTGCCAATAACTAGTAAGAGGGAAAGACAGACCAATCAACAGGAAGGAGAGGAGCTCATACCTGATGAGGATATTGTTCTTGAAGATATGGATTTGAATGGAAACATCGAGGATATAGAGTTCCCAAATGATTATTAAAGGATTCAACATAACAAAGAAGTAGTAGAAGAATTGGTGACTAAAGAGACTATATTTTATGAAGAAGAATCCTTGACACTCCATAGCACATTATTTGATAAAGATTTAAAGAAATTGGTCTTTGAACGAATGAATTAAAAAGGAAAAATAATTCAAGATAAATATACATAGTTTGAACTGAATGGAGTCCCAACATGAAAATGTTCTCAAATCCATAGAGTTATTGGTGATGCTTTGGAAGTATCAATTAATGAAATGGAAATTGAAATTTCAAGGATCAAGGAACAAATTAAAGAATTGGAATGTGCTTTGATGCCACCTCCTATTTTTGTAAGTCTAATTGCTTATATTCAATCTTAGAGATATCCCAATGGAACACTCGAGTCAAGTTTGAAGTTGAGAGGAACATCAAGTCTATTGGCTGCAGTTAGGCAATTTGTTGGAGAAAACATAAAAGACAAAATGTCCCTTATCTTAGAGGCATGTGGCGTAGGGAATAATATCATTTACTTTGGTTTAAAGTTAAACAATTTAAGATAATATCTCAAGGGAAACATTGATAATGAATAAGGTTTCCATAAGGATATTGTTATCACATTTATCTTAAAGGTTTATGGTATGACCGGATTGAAAAACAAATAAGAAAATCTTGGATAAGAAAGATAAAAATTATGAAATAAATATTTGATTGCGATGCCCTGGTCATAAAAAAGGAAGCATTATATCGCAAATTGACTAAAATATAACTTGCAAGAACTATATCGGAGGTCCAAGACAAAAAATTAATTTTAAATTCCATATTTATGAAAATGCAACAATCTTTTATTTTTATTTTTGTAAGTAAAGTTGTATTTCCTTAATTAGTCATCAAACGAATACAAATAACAAGGATACTCTCCTATTTTCCATTCATATGGAAACCAGAACATGTGGTAGTCTAGAGAAAACATTCATGTATTTGTTAAAGTTTAAGAGAAACTGAAAAAAAAACTTAGACTAGACAAAGTTGTAATTGTAGTTATTCTGAACATAGATATATGAAAATCAAAAATAAAAATTAAACGCTAGGAGAACCCAGATTTCCATTGCCACTAGGAGATGGTGGCCATTAAGAAGAAAATACATATGGTTGGAAGCATTTCAAGCATATGTGTTTGGTAGGATCGCTTGAAAGAGAATCAAATAGAGCATAGATGCGACGATAAAGAATAGTGTGACGGTGAAGCTGATCGACAACGTCTCTTCTCATGCCGAAGATGAGATTTAGGTGCTCTTCTGAGAAGAGACATAAGCTATGCACCTCTGTAACCGAAGCTACAACAAGTTGTGGGTAAATGTATGGTTGATCTTCTGTCTGAATTATATCATCATGCAAAGCAGGAGGAAGCTCTTCCTCAACAGGTAAATTCTCCATATCTGAAGTGGGGATGACATATTGAGTCTGTTGGGAAGAGTTGTGGGGAGGATATTATAAGTATGAGGATGAAAAAAGAAGAGAATACAAAGGTTTTTATGGAGGTACCAAAGGGAAATATTCCTCAATAAAAACCATGGCTCTGTCGTCCTCCATCCAATTTTGGTGAGTGTGAGGTAAATTCTCCAAGGATGGACCAACAAGACTTGGGTCAGAGAGGGGAGGTAGAATTGGAGCAGAGGAAGGGCTCGATCGATGTTGTCTATACACAAAGATATAATATTTCGGTCCACATTTTGTCTTTCCCCGATC
This sequence comes from Picea mariana, assembly GCA_032191745.1. Taxonomy (NCBI): domain Eukaryota; kingdom Viridiplantae; phylum Streptophyta; class Pinopsida; order Pinales; family Pinaceae; genus Picea; species Picea mariana. Next base: position 18,971 of record JASDQU010754555.1, read on the forward strand.
ATGTGACATTGTAATGGAAGGAGTGGAATTGATAATCAAAAGGGGAGGAGAACAACAAAGGGACAAAGTACTAGGAGGGGAGGAGAAAACCAACAACCACATTGGAACAAAATGAAAAGAGCCATTCCTTACCTCAAAAATAGTGTTTGAATCGGTTATGGGAAGCCCCATAAATATTGAGTCCTGTGGGATCTCGTCTCTCGCCTTGATAATACCATTAAGGACCCCTCATTGCGTAGGCACACCACTATCCACATAAATTGAATGTTGAGCATGATGAAGAGACAGAGAGGAGGGATTGTGGTAAGGGTTATTTACTTCCCTAGGAAGATGTGTTCCATCTATCATCCCATCCAGGAGAGGACAATCTATGAGTGATATCTCAATGCATTGAAGCAACAATGGAGGTGCCAAGAGGTGATGGGCATCAATCATGATATCCTCTTCTTATGGAGAGACACCTTCATTCAATAGTTTGTCAACAACCTTATTCTCTTCTCATCACACATGAGAAGGGATGGGGGTAAGAGAAGGCTGAAGAAGAGAATGTAAAGTTTCAAGAGGGCCAAGAAGAGTCCATATTGGGGAAACGTTTGCAGGATCATACCCATTTATGATTTTGGTGGAAAGAGAGATAATCACTCGAGAATCCCCTTCAATAATTAAATGGTTCAAGTTTAGGCTAGAACCTAGTTGGATTCCTCTTATGAGGCCCCAGAGCTCCACGAAGTTGTTAGAGTCAAAACCTAGGTTTCTAGACAAGATGTACTTGATTTAGCTTGTGCAATCTCGAAGGACAACTCTAAACCCTACAGTACCAAGATTTCCCTTCGAAGCACCCTCAAATTTTATATTGAGAAAGTCAGGAGGGGGGTAATACCAAGAGGTGGGGCTAGGTGAAAAGGATATGGGATGTAGGGTGGTACTAGGGGGAGTACACTGTAAATTCAACTTTCAGTTTGAAAGGATGAGGTTTTTCATGGGATTGCACGATAGGTCTTCTGAGGTGAAATGTTGGGAAAAGATGGTTTACTATATATTTCCAAAAATATTTGACCATATATGGGAAGGGGGAGAGGTATGGGAGTGAAATATATGTCTGTTTCATTCTTTCTAGATCTACGAGACTACAAATCTCGGTAGAAGATTCCATATCCTATTTAAAATGACCTTCTTGAAGGAAAAAATTGCCCTGTTTTCTATGGTGCTTATGATACTGTCTCTTGCCCTATTATTCTTCCTCATAATATGAGAAGCATGATCCCATATCTTCCCACAAATGGAGCATTGATTGAATATATGCTCGATTGACTCTTCCTATTGACGACAGAGATAAAGAAAAAAGGGTCCAATGAATCCTCGTTTCATAAGATTTTCCCAATTAAGGATTCGATTTTGTACCATGATCCAATGGAAGGTGGAGACCTTCAGCCACAATATTGATCTCCAAATAATCTACCTTATGTTCTCTTTTGGTTGTATATGGAAATTTTCTTGGAGTATGTAAGCTTATTTAATTGTGAAAGTACCTAAGGGGGAGTGTCCCCAATGAAGAATATTTGATCCTTCCTTGATGTGAATCTTTTTCTTAGCAATGATGGTATGCCAAGGTCGTAACTCACAATTAGTAGGGATATTGAGGTCATGATGAATATTTTTCCAAGTCCACCAAGGGGGATGATGTGAAACATTTAACCAAAGGTCCTTTACCTTGAGGGGTTTGTTGGGTCTCAGAAATGTCTCATTTTCATGCTATTTTCCTTTCACTATTCTTCTCATTCATCCATATTCCATTATTCCATTTACCATTCATGATACCATTTTCAAAAATAATTATGGGTTACCTTATTATTTTCCAATTCATTTATTTTAAGTATTTTTGAGAATTTATGATTAAATGTTAAAAAATCTACATGTTTTCATTAATATCTCAAGTTTGGATGAGCTTTGTAATGTGTAGGATTATTTGAAAGAATTATTCAAATATCTTCTCGAAGATTTCCTCCACCATTTAAAGGATTTGAAGATAATTATTGAAGCTAATTCCAAGGAGGAATATCATGAGAGCATTTGTGAGGATTTGAAGGGATAAGTATTTTGTAATAATGGGAAATTGGTTCAGAGAAAAGTGGATCTACAATTACAAGTTGCTTATCCTCTTCTCAAAGCAACTCATGTATAAATAAGAGGGCTCTCTCTTCATTTGGGAAGGATAAATTAGGATTAGAAAAGTCTTGAATGGAGTCCTTGGATGTTAGGAAAGGGTCCTTGTTTTCTGAGTCTTTTGTTAGTCATTGATTAGTAGGAGTTTCATGACTTCCATTATTGTGTCATGGAGTGGATTTGATCATTGTGATGTAATAGATTGATATTTCTTTATTGATAATGTGAGCTCACATATGTTGTCACATGTGTCTATTACTTGTCAATTGTTTCTCTTCATATGTTTTATTTTATTTTATACAATTTCACATTTCCAAGTTGATTTAATTTATGCAATTTAATTCCAGTTGTGTGTTTCAGTGTCAAGCATTATATTAGGTTAAATTAGCTTCAATCCTACATATATTGTGCATGTGCTTCGTAAGTATACCAACTCCTTGGTTTGACAATTAAATGATTGGGCACTTATTAAATTTTGGCGTCGTTGTCGGGGAGGTGCTAAAGGGATTAAGGTCTAGGTAGGTAGGTTGTCATTTAAATTACACATCTTGGGGGACGAGAAACAATAAGACGAGAGGTAAGAAAATGCATGACCAATATAGTGAGTTTTCTCCAAATCCTAGATTCTTCCTTTCATGAAAGTGTGTTTCTTTTTCACAAAGAGTGTTTAATTTTCCGCAAAGTGTGATTTACTTTTTCTGCAAGAGTGTTTGATCTCTATAACTGTAAAGAGTGATGGTCATATGTTTCATCAAGAGTGATTTTTGTAAATGTGTTGAACCTACACAAAATATATCTTGTTGAACAATGATACACACATTTTGAGAGAGAATTTGAAAAATAAGAAGAAGGAGAGAAAGAATGAAAGAATTCTCATTAACCGTTATGAATAATGAATAATTTACACATGATATACTATGTATAACTCAGTGAGTAAGCACTACAGAAGAACCAATGCACCATAGTGGTGGTATAGAGTGATCTGGACACACACCAACAGTTATGGGAGTGAACTTACACCTAGTATAGTCTCTCAAGAAGTTACGCGAGTGAACTGCCACCTAATTGAGTTAACTAGTCAACAAGTCTTCAGTTAACTGACTGAACAAAGAGTAGTGAGGAGTTAACTCAGGAAATCAAGGATAATGCACTAGTTTGGTGATGATCCAAAGGAAAGTGTGCATTATCTAGTGATGATCCCAATGTTGATGATCCCAATGTTGCATGGTGACAAAACCAATGCAACATCTAAACTCAACTCAACTAATCAAACTGAAATGTCAATTGAAAGAGAATATTCTCCAGGTGGAATATTCTCCCCTAAAATATAGGAGAATGGATAATGACTAATTATGACTAATAAACAAGTAAAAACCTTAGGA
>JASDQU010754555.1:22878-46882 GCA_032191745.1 Picea mariana
AGAGTGCTCTGATTGTCACACCAGATGACGATCAGCAGATGAAACTGAATGCCCAACTTAGTGAGAAAATGTTGTAGCCACATAGCCTGAATGGTTATGTTAAATACCCCTCTGTACTCTACCTTGGTTGAAGATAGAGAAATGGTGGCTTTCTTCTTGCTCGACCAACAGATAGGTCCAGAACCAAGACTGAGTGAGTAACAAGATGTGGACCTGTGATCAGTGCTATCTCCAGCCCAATCAAAATTAGTAAAGCCGATGAGATCTAATGTAGATTCTGCTGCATAATGAATCCCAAAGGTGATGGTGCCATGTACGTATTGAAGGATATGCTTTGCAAACTTCCAATGTAGCTTATGCGGCTCCTACATGAACCTGGAAACCATGCCAACTGCATAGGAGAGGTCTGGTCTGGAGTGTGTGAGATACAACAAGCTCCCCACTAGTTGTGTGTACAATGTTCTTTCAACCAATGGATTCTCCTCGCCATACTCAAGTTTGACTCCTGATAGGAAATGAGTCAGAGAAGACTTGCAGTCTGTAATGTGAAATATCTCAAGGAGATCTCGTGCATACTTGCCTTGATACAGTTTGATTCCTTATGCATCATGATTGATATCGAGTCCAAGGAAGAAGTGTAGCGGACCAATGTCCGTCATCAAAAACATGTCATGTAGAATCCTCTTGACCGCAACAATCACTGAAGTCGAGCAACCGGTGATCAACAAATCATCAACATACAGAACTAAAAGTGTAAGTGAATCAGCCATCTTGAGCATGTAGACATTCGGGTCTTATTTACAACGTACAAAGTTCTGTGACAACAAGAAGGATTCCATCTTGGCATACCATTCCCTCGGAGCCTGCTTGAGGCCATAAAGGGACTTCTTCAGTTGAAAAACCAAATATGAGTCCTGCATAAATTGATGCAGGAGCATCGCCAGCATCTCAAGCGAGCCAGCGCGGAGACATAGGACAACTGGACAAGCCAACGCAAATTTTGAATTTCTCTTAAAGTTAATGCGCCAACCTTAAAAATGTGCGATAATTAATTGAAGGTGCACTTGTAATGTTGTAAACATTTCTTGAACGTCCCGCTCACGTCTGTGTTAGATAGAGGTATTTATGAAATTAAATGTAAGTAGGTAGAATTGAATGTGTAGATTAGACAGCTTGAGAGCGCAAGAGGGAAACGGGATATAGACACCCTCATTGTACATTGTAACATTAGCCTGAGAGCATAAGGGAGAGCACAGAAGAGAAGAAGAGAGTTGTGTAAGAACACCCATGTACAGATATTTGAATTAATAGAAAAAGATTTGATTCAAATTCATGGCGTCGTGTTTGTTCTCTGTGTATGTATGTTGAATGTTATGCTCATGAATGTTTACTTCCTGTTATACAATAGCTTTATATGCTGTGTATAGGATTTCATGTTTGAATTTGAATTCTGAGAGGAAGTAGGAACTCAACACTTGGAAGTGTTTGAGGGTTGCCGCAAGGAGTGCGTGCAAGAGTCTTCTTTAAGACTCAAAACTGAGAGTAAGCAAAGGAAGGATAAGGCCTTCGAAAACCATTGAAGGATAGTCCGGGAAGTTGTGACAGTAAGTATTAAGGAGGCGTCATAGCTTTGCATCACAGGTGGACAACATTGTGGAGGAACACTTAGTTCTTTCACAAGAATCGTCAAGGAAGGAACAGACGGTCGTAATTCTCCGAGGAGGATTAGTGAAATCCCGTGAGCCATTAGATCTCGCAGAAGAGCAGGGGACATACGGTGAGTATTCCCGAAGATTTAAAGCTCAGGAGGGATAGAACCTTCGATCCAAGGCAGCAGGGGTCGTTGGATCACTCGTGAAATCACCTATCAGGGTTTCGCGAGTGGAAGGATCGAAGGTTGGTATCAAGATTCACGAAGTTGCAAAAGGCGAAAGATGAAAGGACGGTGTGGGGCCAGAAGAGTCAGCGAGGAGGACAGGTGGTGCACTATCGACACGGAGTCAAACTCCGTAGACCATATCGGGATTTCGTGGGTCGAAGTTCCGAACGCATTGCATTAGGATTCGCGATACCGCGAAGTCTGAAATCCTGACGGGGTGGAAGGCATTGAAAATTCAAACCCATGGGGTTGTCAGTGTTTTGGGATATCGAGATTCGGGAATCGAGGAGGCGAGTTTCTGGACATCATGATCGTCGAAATCATGATAAAGAAAGTCCCGAAGAGGAAAGGAAATGGTCAGCGTTGACTGTTGTCGGGTTTCGAATATTCAAGAGATAGGTGCTCGACCATTGGATTCACGAAAGTGCGAAATCTGATCTCCTAAGTGCAAAGAGGGGATCCCGCGAGAATTTGCTGTGGGTGCAGATTTCCTGATAGGGAAATAGAAGAGTTATTTAAGAGTTGTTCGGGCCGAAGGAAGAGAAGATCCTGTGTTGACATGGACCTTCCGACCTGTGGTTTGTGGAGGGAGCGTGCGTCGACATCAAGTGGTATCAGAGCACAGAAAGGTTCTTTGCTTTCTATAGCAGAGAAGAAGAGGATTCATCATGCAGCTGAGGAGAAGAGATAGACAATCACGCGATCCAGAGGAGAGGGAAATGCCGAGGAGGAGAGGTAGGCAGATGACTGATCCAGTCATGGAGAGAGAGATGCGTGATCTACGAGCTAGACTCGAAGACATGGAGACATCACAAAAGCGTACAGTCAGTGTTGGGGATATTACTGATTCTGAAAGCGATATTGAGGCTGAACATGAAGAATAAGTTGCAGTAGAAGATGCAGCAAATGAACATTTAATCAGAGCTATTGCAAGGATGGGTACAAGAGCGAAGATGGACATTCCAGTTTACGAGGAGAACTTGAATGCAGAGGAGCTTCTAGACTGGATTAGAGCTCTAGACACATACTTTGACTACGAAGATGTCGAAGAAGACAAGAAAGTCAAGCATGCTATCACGAGATTGAAAGGACATGCAACATTGTGGTGGGATGAGCTACAAGCTGACAGACGCTGCAAAGAAAAGCAGAAGATCAAAAGCTGGGATAGGATGATCGCGAAGATGAAGGCGAAATTCATCCCTAGAGATTACCAGATTACTTTGTTCAAGAGGATGCAGAACCTGAGATAGAATTTGATGTCAGTGAAAGAATACACTGAAGAATTCTACAAGCTGAACATCAGGGCAGGTCATCGGGAAAGCGATGATGAAAAAGTNGAAGATGCTTATCAGATGGCTCTGAAAGCAGAAGAGAAGCTGAGCCGAAAGAAAAGTCAGAGAGGCCGAGGCAGAAGTCATACCAAAGGCAAATCAGTTGCCCAGGGTAAATATCAGAAGCCCAAGGAAGACTTGAAGAAACATCAGACTCGAACTGAGAGAGGTGGAACCTCACAGCGAGGGAAATATGCTGAACAGAGAGGACAACATACTGAGCAGAGAGGAGAGTATGCTGATAACAATACTTTTCCTCGTACTAGAGGTAGAGGAAGAGGAAGAGGTGGAGTAATAACATGCTTCAGATGTGGAAAGAATGGGCACAAGTCTTATGAGTGTCCAGATAAAAAGAAGGAGAATGAAGAAACTCACATTGCCAAAGCACAGAGGCGGGATGTTGAGGCAGAAGATGCTGAAGGCGGAAGAACGCTGATGATGCGAAAATATCTATTGACACCCGAGAAAGAGGTGGAGAGTTTAGTCCAAAGAACCAGACTTTTTCGGACTGCTTACAAGACCAAGGACAGGGTATGCAAGGTCATTATAGACAGTGGTAGCATGGATAATCTCGTTTTGATGGAGATGGTGGAGAAGCTGGAGCTGGAGACGATTGATCATCCAAGCCCATACAAAATTTCATGGCTACAAAAAGGACATCAGGTAACTGTCACTAAACAATGTTTAGTTGAATTCAAGATAGGCGGATATAATGATAAGATCTTGTGTGATGTTATTCCCATGGATGTTTGTCATCTATTGCTAGGTAGACCATGGTAATATGACACGAATGTGATTCATGATGGGAGAATGAACACATATACACTAGAGAAGAATGGGAGAAATCACATGTTGCTTCCAATTAAGGATAAGGAAGTGAAGCCTGAAGTAAGCAACACTGTACTTCTCATGAGTGGGAAGTAACTTCTTACAGTGGTTAAGAAGAAAGAAGAACTGCAATTCATTGTGGTTAAAAAACCGAAGATTGTTTTGACCAGCACAAGAGTGGATGATCTACCAGAAGAAATTCAGGAACTACTGGAAGAGTTCGCTGATATAGTAGTGGACAAACTACCTCGTTCGTTGCCACCGATTAGAAGTGTGAGTCATCACATTGATCTCATACCAGGAGCCAGTTTACCAAACAAAGTTGTGTACAGATTGACGCCGCAAGAGAATGAAGAGGTCAAAAGACAAGTCCAGGATTTGTTGGACAAAGGTTTGGTCAGGGAAAGCTTGAGTCCATGTGTTGTTCCAACAGTAATCAGTCTAAAGAAAGATGGAGGCTGGAGGATGTGTACTGACTCGAGGATGATTAACAAGATAACCATTAGGTACAGATTTCCATTGCCGAGGATGGATGATCTAATGTATTTCTTGAGTGGAGCAAAGTATTTTTCAAAGATTGATTTGAAAAGAGGTTATCATCAGATTCGCATGAGAGAAGGTGATGAATGGAAGACAACATTCAAAACCAATGAAGGGTTGTATGAATGGCTTGTTATTCCAATTGGCTTAACAAATGCGTTGAGTACTTTCATGAGGTTGATGAACGAAGTCCTGAGGGAGTTCATCGGGAAATTTGTCATTGTGTATTTGGATGACATACTGATTTTCAGTAAATCAGTGGCAGAACATCTGAAGCATTTGGCTACAGTGATGCAGAAATTGCAGCAGGAGAAGCTGTTGATAAATATGAAGAAATCCTCATTCATGAAGACAGAGCTCATTTATCTGGGGTTTGTTATTTCTGCAGATAAATTGAGGATGGATCCAGATAAGGTGGAAGTGATTAAGAATTGGCCATCACCGAAGAATACTTTTGAGGTGAGAAGTTTTCATGGATTGGCTAGTTTCTACCGAAAATTCATCAGGAATTTCAGTGGAATTAGTGCAGTGATGATGGATACAGTGAAGAAGAGACATAAGTCTTTTCACTGGACAGAAGAAGCTGAAAAAAGTTTGAACCTGTTGAAGAGGAAGATTACGGAACAAGCAATTCTGGTGTTGTCGGATTTCCGAAAGACATTTCAAGTGAAATGCGATGCAAGTGGGTTTGCAATAGGGGTAGTCTTGAGTCAAGAAGACAGGCCGATTGCATACTTCAGCGAGAAGCTGAATGAAGTGAAAGTAAAGTACTCCACTTATGATAAGGAATTTTATGCTATCATACAAGAATTGAAGAAATGGAGGCATTACTTGATTCCGAAGGAATTTGTCTTATACAGTGACAATCATGCATTATAGTTTGTGACTCAACAGGAAAAGTTGATTCAGAGGCATGTTAAATGGGTTGAGTATATGCAGAGATTCACATTTGTGATTAAACATATTTCTGGTACTGCTAACAAAGTTGTTGATGCTTTGAGAAGGAAGTGTTTGTTGTTGTAGGAGTTCAAAGTCAAAACATTGGGTTTTGATGATCTCAGGGACATGTACGTAGATGATCCAGATTTCAAGGAGGTGTATGAAGCAACTGAGAATCCAATTCTCAGAGATAGGAGCCAATGGGCCAAATACATGATCCAGGAAGGATTGTTGTTCAAGGGAAATCAGTTGTGTATTCCGAAATCCTCCATGAGGGAGAATTTGCTGAAGGAGAAACACATTGGAGGATTGGCAGGGCACTTTGGTCATGACAAGACGTTCGCGAAGCTCAATGAATCATATTTTTGGATGGGAATGCGAGGAGATGTCAAAATATTTGTGGACAGATGCAGAATTTTCCAGCATTCGAAGGTAAGGAAACAGAATGCAGGGTTTTATCAACCATTGCCCATACCAGAAAGGCCGTGGGATGCGATCAACATGGATTTCATATTGGGGTTTCCAAGAACACAAAGAGGTTTTGATTCAATATTTGTGGTGGTGGATAGATTTTCCAAGATGGCACATTTCATTCCATGTCAGAAAACCAGCGACGCAACACACATTGCGGATTTGTTTTTCAAAGAAGTCATTCGACTTGATGGCTTACCAAGAAGTATAGTTTTGGACAGGGATACGAAGTTCATGGGACATTTATGGAGGACAATGTGGAAAAATCTGGGAACTAACCTGTTATTTAGCTCAGCTTATCATCCTCAGACGAATGGACAGACAGAAGTGGTGAACAGAAGTCTGGGAGACTTGCTAAGAAGCCTGGTGACAGAACACCATAGCCAGTGGGACAATATATTGCCGCAGGCAGAGTTTGCGTATAATGACTCAGTAAACAGAAGTACGGGGAAGAGTCCATTTCATATTGTATATGGCATGCAGCCGNGAGAGGAATTTCTGAGTTGAGAGATTCAGAACAGACTGCGACTAGGAGCGCTAGTGCAGAAGATTTCGCAGAGGCGATGAAGGAACTTCACAGCAAGGTGAAGGAGCGACTACAGAATTCAAATCAGGAGTATAAGCGTAGAGCAGATCAGCACAGAATACAACTTCAGTTCGAAGTTGGTGATTTGATTCTGTCACATTTGCGAAAGGAAAGGTTCCTGAGAGGAACATACAATAAACTGAAGATGAAGAAAATCAGACCATGCAGGGTCTTGAGAAAATTCAGGGCAAATTCTTATGAGATTGAATTACCCGATGGGATCGGAATTTCTCCGATATTCAATGTCTCAGATTTGTACCCATATAAAGATGAGGAAGCAGGAGCAGAAAATGAACAGCCAGTGATCTAGTGGACAAAGCAGATGCTAGTTGCAGAAAATCCACAGATGGAGCACATACTGGATAAACGAATTGGTAAGAAGACCAGAAGAAAAGAATATTTTGAATATTTGGTCAAGTGGAAAGACCATACAGTTGAAGATGTCAGCTGGGAGAATGAAGCGGAGATCCACAAGCATGGGCAGATTGTGCACGAGCTCATGGACAGGAGCCCATAAAAATTTTCAATCCAGGGAGTATGATGCAGGAGCATCGCCAGCATCTCAAGAGAGCCAGCGCGGAGACATAGGACAGCTGGACAAGCCAATGGAAATTTTGAATTTCTCTTAAAGTTAATGCGCCAAACTTTAAAATGTGCGATAATTAATTGAAGGCGCACTTGTAATGTTGTAAACATTTCTTGAGCATCCCGCTCACGTCTATGTTAGATAGAGGCATTTATGAAATTAAATGTAAGTAGGTAGAATTGAATGTGTAGATTAGACAGCTTGAGAGCGCAAGAGGGAAACAGGATATAGACACCCTCATTGTACATTGTAACATTAGCCTGAGAGCATAAGGGAGAGCACAGAATAGAAGCAGAGATATGTGTAAGAACACCCATGTACAGATATTTGAATTAATAGAAAAAACTTTGATTCAAATTCATGGCGTTGTGTTTGTTCTCTGTGTATGTATGTTGAATGTTATGCTCATGAATGTTTACTTCCTGTTATACAATAGCTTTATATGCTACGTATATGATTTCATGTTTGAATTTGAAGTCTAAGAGGAAGTAGGAATGAGTTTCAATTGTTTCTCTATCTAAGAAAGAGTTCCTGCAAGGAGTGCAGTTGAAGTTGTCCGCAAGGAGTGCATTGACAAAGGGTTCAGATAGGGTAACTTTTGTTTTCATTCACCCAGAAATGCAATTGAGGCACATGAGCCATGCAAGGAGTGTGCATGCTGAGGAAAGTCTCAGGGTTGCGAACCTGAGTAAAGCATTGAGAGACTACTGCTGCAGGTGTGCGCATAGTTGAAGGAACTCAACACTTGGAAGTGTCTGAGGGTTGCCACAAGGAGTGCATGCAAGAGTCTTCTTTAAGACTCAAAACTAAGAGTAAGCTCAGGAAGGATAAGGCCTTCGAAAACCATTGAAGGATAGTCAGGGAAGTTGTGACTGGAAGTATTAAGGAGGCATCGTAGCTTTGCGTCGTAGGTGGACAGCATTGTGGAGGAACACTGAGTTCTTTCACAAGAATCGTCAAGGAAGGAATGGACGGTCGTAATTCTCTGAGGAGGATTAGCGAAATCCCGTGAGACATTAGATCTCGCGGAAGAGCAGGGGAGATACGACGAGTATTCCCGAAGATTTAAAGCTCAGGAGGGATAGAACCGTCGATCCAAGGCAGCAGGGGCTGTTGGATCACTCGTGAAATCGCCTATCGGGGTTTCACGAGTGGAAGGATCTAAGGTTGGTATCAAGATTCGCAAAGTCACGAAAGGCGAAAGCTGAAAGGATGGTGTGGGGCCAGAAGAGTCAGCGAGGAGGACAGGTGGCACACTATTGACACGGAGTCAAACTCCGTAGACCATATCGAGATTTCGTGGGTCAAAGTTTCGAATGCATTGCATTAGGATTTACGATACCGCGAAGTCCAAAATCTCGACGGGGTGGAAGGCGTTGAAAAGTCAAACCCGCGGGGTTGTCGACGTTTCGGGATATCGGGATTCGGGAGTCGAGGAGCCAAGTTTCTCGACATCGTGATCGTCGAAATCACAATAAGGAAAGTCCCGAAGATGAGAGGAAAAGGTCAGTGTTGACTGTTGTCGGGTTTTGGATATTCGAGAGACAGGCGCTCGACCATTGGATTCGTGAAAGCGCAAAATATGATATCCTAAGTGCAAAGAGGGGATCCCGTGAGAATTTGTTGTGGGTGCATATTTCCCGATAGGGAAATAGAAGAGCTATTTAAGAGTTCTTCGGGCCGAAGGAAGAGAAGATCCTGTGTTTACGTGGACCTTTCGACCTGCGAGTTGTGGAGGGAGCGTGCGTCGACGTCATAAATCCTTAGGTCTACTCCATGTAGATCTCCTCAAAGAGGTCATCATGAAGAAACTCATTCTTCACATCCATATGATGGAATTCGCATCCCTTGGACATCACAATGGCAACAATCGTATGGAATCTATCTTAGCTACTGGAGTGAAGGTCTCATAATAGTCAACACCATGAACCTACTGAAAGATTTTGGCAGTAAGAATTACTTTGTATCTGCTAATCTATCCATCTGCTGTGCTCTTTGTCTTGTAGACCCATATGCATCTGACAAGTTTCCTCCCATAAGGAAGGGGAAAGAGATCCCAAGTCTGGTTCTTGAGGAGGGAGTTGTACTCCTCCTGCATGGCATATTCCCAAAAGGTATTTCCAACAGCTTCGCCATAATACTGTGGATATGAAGATTGAACTAAGAAAATATGTTTGGAGGGAAATGGTTCAGTGGTGGTGAGTGAAACAGGAGGCTCCTCGAAATCAAATCGAGTCCTCCTAGTATAGGATGGATAAACAATGAGATCCCCTGCATCCTGAAGAGTAGTATGTGCCCACTTGGGCCTCTTCTCTGGCTCTGCAAATGCATCTGGATGCTCCGACTCTACATCCAACTACATTGACTCTGAATCTAAATCATCTGAGTCCTATGAATCAGAGATCTCTTCTGAATAAGAGTTGGCATGTGCATGTTCATTGTCTCAGACAAGTGGAAGAATAAAGGTGTTTGCATGTGGATGTTGAGGTACATGCGAGACACTTTCCTCGAATTCGACACTTCTCTCAATGATGAGCCAGTCCGAGGAAAGATAAATAAGCCTATTTCCCTTAAAATCGTCGAGGTTTCCCAAAAAAATGCACTTAGTTCTCTGTGGATCAAGTGCCTTCCTCTTTTCAGAGGGAATTCAGACCCATGCACATGAACCAAAAATGCAAAAGTGGGTCACTTCCAGTTTGAGGTTGCTCCAAGCCTCGTAGGGGTTCTTATCCTTGACAGATCTATGGGGAGATATGTTTTGGATGTATGTTGCATAATTAAGTGCTTCAGTCCATAGTCTCTATGGTAGAGAATTTGCATGTAGCATGAAAAATGCCATCTTCTTTAGAGTTCTGTGTTTCCTCTCAACAACTCTGTTTTGTTGCGGAGTAGAGGGAACTGTGTACTGCAACTGACTCCCTGCCTCATAGAAAATATTATGGATCTAATTATTTACATACTCTCCCCCATTATCAATTTGGAGGACTTTGATCTTCTTTCCGGACTATGTCTCAACCAAGGCTTTGAAATCTTTGAGGTGTTGAAAGACCTCAAATTTTTGCTTGAGAAAGTAGATCCATGTAAAACGTGAGAAATCATCAACAAAAATGGGAACAAACCTCACTTTTATGATGGATAGATGCGGAAAAAGGACCCCTAAGGTCACTTTGGATCAGATCTAAAGGTGCAGAAGCTCACTGATACTTTCCTTTATCGAATTTTTCTTGAGGGTGTTTTCTGAGATCACATCCCTCACATACTCCCTTGGAGAAATGGATGTCTAGTAGACCATCAAACCAATATTTTCTTGCTAATTTGTTACATGTATCAGAAATTCAAATGTACAAACCTTTTGTGCCATATCCTAGTACTTTCATCAGTATGAGTAAGCAGTAAAGAAGAAACATGCTCAGTGAATTCATAAAATGTATACAATCTAGACTGATGATTTACCTCACCGATAGCAACCCTAGAGTTGGTTTGCATGTCGTAGATGTCCATGGAATTTGGTTTGAATATGACTTTATTTCTGGTTCCGGAATTTGTCATCTGATACATGGAGAGAATGTTGATGGAATGTTTGGGAACGTGCAACACATTCTTGAAGTTTCCATTGGTGAGTCCAATCCTTCCTTTGTCGGTGACTTTGATAGAAGAGTTGTCCCCCATCAGAATAGGAGGACCTTTGCATGCATACAATTAATAATATACTTCTTTTGAGGCAACCATGTGATGTGATTCTCCTGAATCTATGATCCAAGCATCGAGAGAGGAGTTGATGGAAATCAAGGCATGGCTAAAATTTCCTTTCTTGGAATTCAGATCTTCTGGATTCTTCTTCTTGGAACCCTTGGGGATGCGATCTCCAAGGTTGTTTTTCTGAAGTATTTGAGGCATCATATCTATTTTTTTTTACATGCATGCGGATTCCGAATGGAATCCTTTGTGAAAGTACGTGCATTTCTCCCCTTTTCTTCCCTTTTTCCCTTTGGATCCAGAGGCATCGGTGAAGGGTTTGTGTACCCTTCCTTCTTCATATGTGAATGAGCTTTCCGTTTATCTTTATCTTTATATTTATTTTATTTGTGGTTTTCATCATGCATAGTGAGTGCATGCACCCTTGGGCCTTTGATTGTGCCCATGTTGATGATATTGGTTTTCTCTTGTGTCAGGGATTCGATAAAGTACTCAAGAGAAGGCATATTCCAGGTGGCTCCATAGGAAAAATCTTGGAGAGAATGGTGAGAACTATTTGTTTCTCCTCCTCCGATTTATCAACCCCGCAAGCTTTTATTTGCGACAGTAAATCCTTGAATTTTGTAAAGAAATATTCGATATTTTCGAAGCTTTTTTCATTCAATGTGAGCAGATCCACCTCCATAATGTGTCCCTTAATCTCATCTTTTTTTCCAAAGATCCCTTCCAAGGTGGTCCATGATTCATTGGGAGTCTTACAGGAAGATATCTGAAAAAGGAGATCGAGAGAAATAAGACTGCAAATTGTTCTAAGTGCCTCATCCATGCGATTTAAGTACTTGGAATTTTATATGGCTGATGTTGGTTATGTATTTGTATTTAATGTTAACCTATAAAACCCTATGGTTCGGAGATGTATGGCTATTTTCTCCTTCCATGCAAAATATTTGTAAGGTGTAAGAATGTATTCTTTTTGGAAATCCATCTTTCCGTTGTCTTCAATCTTTTGTACCTACAAAAACATTTGGTGTAGATTTTTATTAGTAGTTCGTCAGCTCTGATACCATGTAAATGTGTTGAACCTACAAAAAATAGATCTATATAAACAATTATACACATATTTTCAGAGATAATTTGAGAAAGAAGAAGAAGGAGAGGAAGAATGAAAGAATTCTCATTAACCGTTATGAATAATGAATAATTTGCACATGATATACTCTCTATAACTCGATGAGTGTGCATTGAAGGAGAAAAAATCCACCATGGTGGTGGTCTAGAGTGATATGGACACACATCAATAGTTACAGGAGTGAACTACCACCTAGTCTAGTCTCCCAGGAAGTTACAAGGAGTGAACTGTCACCTAGTTGAGTTAACTAGTCAACTAGTCTTCAATTAACTGACTGAACAAAGAGTAGTTAGGAGTTAACTCATGAAATCAAGGGTAATTTTCTAGTTTAGTGATGATCCCAAGGAATTTTTTCATTATCTGGTGATGATCCCAATGTTGCATGGTGACAAAAACAATGCAACATCTAAACTCAACTCAACTAGTCAAACTGAAGTGTCAATTGAAAGAGAATATTCTCGAGGTGGAATATTCTCCCCTAAAATATAGGAGACTGGATAATGACTAATAAACAAGGAAAAACCTTAGGAAAAATAAATCCTAGGTGTATGTGAAGTAACTCCAATAATTTTATTTATGCAACTAGTTTATTTATATGTAAGTTTTACATTCAGATTTCAGTTTTGGGTGTTGTAAGAACCCCCCTTTCCTACTAATACATATGTGAAGATAGGAGTATCAACAAGATGGTCGAACGATGAGTATATGTTTGTAACAACTCACTCAGATCCTAGCAAAAGTCAAGATCTCCTCTTCTTGGGCAGAGGAGATCTTGACAACAACCAAAAGATTAACTACTCCTCCATAAGAAAACAAAATATCAACATTCAAAGAATCCTGTACATATGATGGAGAAGAATTATTTGAACAAGAGATCGAGGAGGAAAAAAATGAGTTGTAGCATGATCTAAATCAGAGTGGAAATCAAGCCTACGAAAGCCTCAATGAATCCTGGTTCCAAATGAGTACCAAGTTAGATCAATGTTTTTATTTTTATTTCGTTAAATCTCAGTTTCAACATTTAATTTTGCACAGTATGGTATATTTCCATTTTTCATTTGAAAAATTGAAAGTGAATATAGTTTTACTATTGTTGCGTGTATGGTTACATTGGAAATGTGATTACACGTAAATGGTTTCTAATTTCCAATTAGAGTAGAGTAGGTAGGTTCAAAGGAATAAAACATGTTAGTTTTAGTTTTGAATAAGTATGCTCTCCTCCCGCGCTTTGTGCGATCTTGAGGATCATAAAGTAGGATGTCTATAAATGTTTTCAGAACAATGATGATGTATAATTGCTTTAATTCTTATTTTTATTTTAATTTTTTCCAATTTTTACGATGTATAATTGCTTTAATTTTAATTTTATTAGGAATAATTAAAAATAAAATTAAAATTAAAACAACAATTGTTCCATCCTCCCAAATTATAACTACATCTTCCTACACCAAACCTGCGAACATAATCATTTTTCCCATATCGCCTTGTCATCACTAGCCTTTATCCTTCAACCTAGAGTCAATCTGCAAACATAAATGTTCAATATTCCTTATGGTATGCAAATCCAAGGGGTGTGAGCATAATTTCTTCAAGGAGTAGGTTTTCAAATGTACCACCTTTCTATTTGATCACATAAATCTAGCTTTCATCGTTCCTTCATCCTAATTTGGCGACCACTTTATAGCGGTCCCAACGAAACTACTAGTCAACTAAACATTACCATTGTCGCGCGAATAATCATTACTAGTTATTAATGTCGATGGCCCATCATTTCCAAATGATTAGTGTCATTCATCTAATAAGAAATTTCCAGAAGGTCATGATTGCTTCTTAGCCAATATTCAAGAGCCATTAGAATTTTGGGGGACATTCCAATATAAACCGCTTCAAATGGCCATTTTAGGCCTAAACATGAAGTTGAGTATTGACTCAACTTACATATCGGAGTCACCTGCAGACCTAAGTTATCACTAAAAAAAATGAATGAAAAATTGTTAACCAATGAAAAACAAATAGTCGATTGAGTGAGCTATTTAGGTTGGCTTTGAATGGTTCCTCTGAGATGGTTGGACATAAAAAAAATTCAACTCACCATGATATTAGATATGTGATTATAGAAGATTCCAATTGGATATGAGACATCTCATGTTGTTGGCCAAAGGTAACAAAATCAAATTTTCATGCACCATCATCCAAATTCAATCTTTGTGATCAATTCAAATATTGCTTATTGTGATTTATCTTCATGATCTTCCCCAGAAATCTTTGCATTCCATTTGAATGCACTTATAAATTTTGTTTAAGTTGTGAAGAACAGTGATGGGATATGATAAAATATTGATAGGCGTTGTGGGACCATATCCCAACCACTTCCTTTTTCATGCACATGTCGCTGCACAAACTGGTTCCCTTTCTAGTGAAAAATGGGGTCTACTCTCTTATTGAGGTCTTTGAGAACAATTACTACAAGGACTGTTGGCTTGTTATTAGTGGGAAAATGTAGTACCCAGGAGGATATGAAGACACAACAAGTGATGTTGAGCACAATACAGTGTGAGAGAGATGATGGACCAATGGACCCTTCAATATTTCCTGAGAAGTCAACATACAAACCTGCTAATTTTCTTCATAGCTGTATCATTTTTGTTTTCTGGCTTTTTGTCTTGTCAGGGAAGCTTAGAACAATATCAGTTCATGTAGAGGCTTCTTGTTCATAACATAGTCAAGAAATGTGTACGAAAATATGCAGTACTACATGTCTCATGTAATTCACTCAACATTTTGTTGTGCATATCATATCTCACATTGAGCCCCGTAAATGAGATCCCCACTGGTTAAGTCACATCCCAACGTTGGTGCAAAATATCAATGGAGTTTTCACAGGTGATTCCTATATCACATGTCAATTTTTAAAATTCCACTCAAGAAGTATGCACACACCAACGATTGTCATTCAGGAAGAAACAACCACAACTATCTCTTGTTTTATTCTGGAAGGAAAGTGTGTTCCTCGTCTTCTCCCTCAAGAATATTATTTTCATTGTATGGAAAGCCATGATGGGCTTGTTAACAATGCTCTTGGTCCTCCGACTTGTCTATAGCTATACAAAGAGTAAAATAAACATCAACGTCTAGACCAAAACTCCAAGCATGCGTATATGGGAGAGACACCTGGTGAAGTAATTGAGTCTGGAGTATTTACTGAGATCCTTGGTCACTATATCTCGGTTGAACATGCAAGAATCAATGTTTATATTTTAAGATGTCATGCACAGGTTTCTCGACAGATGTGTCTACATCATATAATTAACGATCATACATTGATTGATCTGGTTGTAGGAAGTATGTTTCTATTGCACATATGGCCATGACCTAATAATTGGTTTGAACTCTAGATATGTGTACTCAGTCTCGTTACGATAGCAGTTATAGGATCCGTCAATACTATTTCATTCTCCATTGATGGAGGAACTTTAGTTGTATTTGGGAGGGGCTCTCTCGGAATGAGTATCACTGCACTGCTTCCCTACCTAGAACATGAAATAGTTGGACCTGAAATTCACTCAATTATACTTTATCACCCACCTGATGAAGAAGCTACGCTGCCCAGGATGTTATTGTATTGAAACGCGCTCCCTCATCTCTGTCCCAAACATGAATGAGGATGAGCTTCATTTTCCTGGTTTAAATTCCTATGCATTTATGGTAACATGAAATAACTAGTGAATGCAGAACATAATCATTGATAAAATCTTGTCTTTGCAAGAATGATGAGGCTATTGTTAAAAAGATGAAGTGTTGGTGAAAATTCAACTTGAAGTATATCTTGAAGAAGATTGATGTGCAATCGAGCTTTGAAGATGTTTATTCAATGGAAATTCTCTGGAGGAATGTATTCATGATTGATTGTTTTAGATAATTCGTTCTATTTAGCCGGATTTCTGCTAATTTTTCCATGTTTTTTTTTTTTTAATATTCCACAAAATAAAACTTAAAAAACAAACAACAACAACAACAACAAAAGAACTAAAAAAAATGTAAATGGACATTTCACTTCCTGAAACATCAAAATCATGTTTGTATGTTTTCTTTCTAAAATTTTTTTAAAGTCCCAGATTGTAAATGAAAACGATTGTCTAGATACATGCAACCAATGGCAAGTAAAAACATATTTCATTTTGAATTTGAGTTGTGAAGCATTCATACTAATTCCTTCATTTTATGTTTTTCGAAGCTCTCACAATTCATGTAGGATTAGTGCTAATATTTTACAGGTTAAAAAACGATATGATTTCATGAAGAAGTGATTTTCGAAAATCACAATAGAACATGCATCATTGAAAGCTTGGAGGAACTAAACTTTTCATTGCATATGTCATGACACTTGCCGCTACACATAAACTTTTCTGGAAACCTATTGAGTCATGAAATTTTCATTTACCTTTCTCCTTCTATGCATATCAGTCATCCATATTGAAGTCCATTTTTTTTATTGCCTTACACATCATGAATTCACACATTCCTACCTTTCTGAGTCGCATACATTATTTCCCCATTTTTCAGTTCATCTTTTTGCCTTGTGAATAAAACCATCCAGCTCCCTTTCCATGATTGATTTTCCTTGTTTTCCTTGTCATAAAAACCGTTTGACCATGAGATCTTTTATCTATAGTCCTACCAATAATTTTGTACAACTTGCGTTCACTGATGTGGGATTACTTAAGGCCCACCTTTCAACAAGTCTTGACCCATCGACATCAACACCTTATCTGGGATAGAGACTAGAGTCCTTATGAGTAACTTGAGGCTTGCATGCCTTAATGGCAAGTTCTGTCTCTAACAATCATGGGAATACATCAATTTCCCTTGATCGTTAGATATTACAAGTGGCTCAACATCAACTCATTTGTTCTCACTTTGTAAGATGTACTTAGGTACCTTGGCACTCATTGACATCAATGTTGAGATTGCCTCGCATTGGTTAACGTCATCCATCAATGGCCGATAGTCCAACGTATTATTTTCATGTTCAACATCGACACAT
Source organism: Picea mariana (assembly GCA_032191745.1). Taxonomy (NCBI): domain Eukaryota; kingdom Viridiplantae; phylum Streptophyta; class Pinopsida; order Pinales; family Pinaceae; genus Picea; species Picea mariana. The sequence continues at coordinate 39,908 of JASDQU010754555.1, forward strand.
TTATTCACATGACTAAAATTGTACCATCGGGTTTTTTAGCAGGTGAAGACTATGTACTTTTCATCCCTCCATCATCAATTGTAGCAACAATCCTTCAACCATAAGAAAGTATCAACGTTCCACTTTCACATTCATACAACCAATAAGCCGTTCACATTCCTTCACCTCATAGTCCACGATCCAACGACAACAATCATATTCTTCATGATTCAATAGCTTCTACATTCTTATTGCATAACTCATCAATTGTTCATGTAGGTGAAGGTATGTTGTTTTATAATCTTTAATCACGTAATTCCTTGAATGCTAGAAATGAATGAATTTGGAAAATTCCCTTACCATTTTACCATTTTCGCGAACATAAAACATATTTAGTTGGGGGGTGAAGTATATTCATTCCCATTTGATTCCATTCTTCCACATGCCATCATCTCATTCACTATTGACTAACATGTTTTTTCCCAAACTACACTTGGTTGCACTTTGATTCCAGATATTGATCTCTTTTGGCATGATTCATAACATGAAGAAAATGATTTCTAATGTATATTGATGGCTAATTATTTGTAGTGCATGTACGCTTAAAATATTATTGCAACAAGAAAATAAGTAAACAAAATCAATGGTGTTAACACAAGAACCACCATTTCTCATATTCATGGTTGTCACACAAGAACCAACCATAAGAAAAACCCTTTGCTACTTATGTATTTCATATCATGGAATGATTTATTAAAAACATCATCATGTAAAGACAAAGTTAAGAAGCGCAAAGTATACAAGAAAATCAATGCATAGTTGCATGAGGACATGCAACAGGTTCAGTTGGGGGGAGATGTTGGGTCTCAAAAATGTTGCATTTTCATCCTATTTTCCTTTCACTATTCCTCTCATTTATCCATAATCCATTATTCCATTTACCATTCATGATACCATTTTCATAAATTAACTATGGGTTTACCTTATTATTTTCCAATCCAGTTCTTTTAAGTATTTTTGATAATTTATGATTGAATATTATAAAATCTACATGTTTTAATTAATATCTCAAGTTTGGATGAGGTTTGTAATGTGTAGGATTATTTGAAAGGATTACTAAAAAAGACTCTCGAATATTTCCTCCACCATTTTAAGGATTTGAAGATAATTATTGAAGCTAATTCCAAGGAGGAATATCATGAGAGGATTTGAAGGGATAAGTATTTTGTAATAATGGGAAATTGGTTGAAAGAAAAGTGGATCTACAATTACTAGCTTCTTATCCTCTTTTCAAAGAAACTCGTGTATAAATATGAGTTCTCTCTATTCATTTGGGAAGGAGAAATTAGGATTAGAAAAGTCTTGAATGGAGTCCTTGGATGTTAGGAAAGGGTCCTTGTTTTCTAAGTCTTTTTTTAGTCATTGATTAGTAAGAGTTTTATGATTTCGATTATTGTGTCATGGAGTGGATTTGATCATTGTGATGTAATAGATTGAGATTTATTTATTGATAATGTGAGATCACATATGTTGTCACATGTGTCTATTACTTGCCAATTGTTTCTCTTCACATGTTGTTTTTCTTTTATGCAATTTCACATTTCCAAGTTGATCTAATTTATGCAATTTAATTGCAGTTGTGTGTTTCAGCTTCAAGCATTAGATTAGGTTAAATTAGGTTCAATACTGCATATATTGTACATGTGCTTCATAAGTCTACGAACTCCTTAGGATGACAATTAAATGATTGGGAACTTATTAAATGACAATATTTACCTCCAACAGGGTTCCAGTTGTTGCATGTGTTTCTGGATGGGGCGCATGATGTCCAAGGAGTGAAAATGAGGTAAATGTTTCCATGAGTCCGTCCAAAATTACTCATTTTGTCCATTCTATATGTTTGAGAATTCATGCTCCTAGATGAGAGGGTGATTGCACCACGATGCATTCCAAATATTTGAACCTTGGATATGATCATTGAATATAATAAGTTGTGCCTTGTTGATATTGGGGGGCATATTTTTTCTTCCATAGATTAGCCCATAATTCAATTGGATATCTGAGCCATTACCACTATATTTTAGCTCCCATAATGTTATTCAGCCTATCGGGGTCCCTGAGTCCAAGTCCCCCAATAGACTTTGGCTTGCAAAATTTCTCCTAGCTAAAAGGAGACCATTTTTTTTCTGGATCATGACCATGCCAGAGGAAGTTTTGCTAAATATTTCACATGGTTTTAATAATTTTTTATGGAGCGACCAATGTTGAGAATAGGTAGGAAGGGAATCATTTGAGGATTGATTTGATAAGAACCAGTATGGTGGCAAGATTGATGGATATGAAAGTCTATGAATTTAGACGATTGGAAAGGGAGAGGAGAAGGGAATAAAAAATATATGTTTCTTACAACTGAGTTGGATAAGGGAATGCTCAGGTAGTTTGATGGAAGGGAGCTCTTGGGTATACCCAGAAGTCTATAAATTAGTCGTTGGTTTGCAGGAGGAGTGTTGAAAATGAAGAGTTGGGATTTATCCAAGTTAAAGGTTGTTCTAGAGACTTCACTAAAGTACGAAAGAATAGAATTGAGTTTGATGGCTTCCTGTGTAGTAGGAGTGTTCATCAACATGGTGTCATCCAAAAATTTCCTATGGGGAGTAGCAGGTTCTAGGTCATGTAAAGGGAGACCCTGAAGATAACCCTTCTTTATAGAAGCTGAGAGATAGAATCCCAAGACTTCTACCATTGTGACAAAGAGAAAAGGGGATAGTGGGTCCCCTTGATGGATTCCTACAGTGGGAGAGAACAGGTTGGGAGGGTACACNTCTCTACTAAAACCAAAAGATGAAAGAAGGGAATGCATGTACTGCCAACCGAGGAGATAAAAATCCTTGGATATATCAATCTTAATGAGCATACGTGGGGTACGGGTGTATTTAAGAGAGTGGATCACTTCGTGCACCAAGATGATGTTGTCCATGATTTGGCGCCCCTCAACATACCCTAACTACTTCTTGGAGATGATGAAAGGGAGGATGGGTTTTAGTCGAAGAGAAATGACTTTAGTAATGATATTGTATATTACATTGAAAAGCGTAATGGGTCGAAATTACTTCATATGGGTGACCCATTCTTCCTTTGGAATTTGGGTGAGAAAAGTAGGATTAAGGCTTGAGAGCACTTGCCTTGAAGTCCTGGATTCCTCCACAAGTTGCAATACCTCTTCCCTTATAATTGGCGAATAATAGTGGAATAATTTTGTTGTGAATCCATCTAGACCTAGTGCATTTTCCAAGGGAATTTTCTTGATGGCTCAATCCACCTATTCAAGCGTAGTTGGCCTCATTAGGGCTTCATTTTTCTTAGGTGTAATGAGGGTTGGTATGTGTTGGATTACTTCGTTGATGATCGGTGTGAGAGTCATGGATGACATTGATAGAAGTTACTTATAGTAGTTTACCAACTCAGATTATAATCCAATATGGTCTAGAATTGGATTTCCATATTAATATTCTAGCTTTGTGATACGATTAAGGTATCGACTGTGCACCATGGAGTGCTGAAAAAAATTGTGTTATTTTCCCCTTCCTTGAGCCACTGCACTTTGGATTTATATTTCCATAATATTTTCTCCTTCTTGTGTCGTTCCTCGATTTTTTGTCTCAGAAGTTCCTCTTCCTTCCATAAAGCTCTGAGTGACCCTGCAAAATGGATTCATGTTGGATTTATTCTAGATGTTGTTCCAAAGTCCTCTGCGACTGAAATATATTTCCAAAATCGTTCTTGTTCCAATCTCGAAGTTGATACTTGAAGTTCTTTAGTATTTGTTGGAATATGTACATTAGTGAGCCATGTGATATTTATGCATTTTCCCAAGAAATTTGAGATAGCTCTGGGAAGTCAAGATGATTTAGTCAGAAAATTTAAAATCGAAATGGCTTATATTTGGGAATGGTTATTGAATAAATTCATAGTTTCATTGGCCAATGATCAGAAACCTACTTTGGGAGGATTATTTCTTCAATTGAGCGTCCCTCAAGCATGAGGGTATCTAAAATGAGAAGTCGACCGAGTTTGCAAGTGATTTGTTGGGCTCCATATCGATTTTTAGACTAAGTGAAGGTGCCATTCCTAGATTCCATATCAATTAGATTAAGATAATCAATGAGATCTCAGAACTTACCACTGTCCTTTTCTAGCCGCATTGAACCCCCTCTATTTTATTCAATTGTGAGGATGATGTTAAAATCTCCTCCTAAAATCCAACGCTTGTGTCCTATCAATCTACCAAGGTAGGAGAGTTTGTTCAGGAATAAATAATTTTGCTGATTATTTTTGGGTCCATAAGCATTTTTTAGTACACCTAGCTTGCTGGAACCAATGGCATGATAGTGCACTGACAATGCGCTAGCTGTAGTGAATGGTTGATAAAAATTTATAGTGGAAGGGTTCCAGATGATTTTCACTCCTCCTGTTGCGTCGTTAGAGTCATTGTATATAAAATTGCAATGCCTCCAACACCTTCTAAAGAATTACGTTGTTGTGTCACCTGCGCATTTTGTTTCATGTAGAAAAAGAATATCTGGATCCTCTGTCATTATGAAGAATTCTCTATTTGGATCTTCTATTTAGACCTCTTACATTCCATGTGATGATATTCATCATGAGGAGTTAGGAGGGGGAGATAAGAATCCCTAGGTGAGATGCTGGATCTGTCCTGAGCTGATCATAAAGTGACCTACCTCTTTAATTATTTGTTGTGTTGATTTGCGCCCCCGTCGGGGGTTAACTCCATATCGTTGTTTTGAAAGAAAACATTCCAAAACCATGGTTTCATGAACAAAATGCCATATATATTCAACAAGCACGATTTTATTTCAACAGAAGTGCTCTGTCCTGAAACACTGTGAGCCGCAACGCTGTTCAATACTATTTTCATCAAACTTAATCATATCTGAATTCTGAGTTTGGCCTGCTTTCTAAAATCTGCATTCGAAAGAGATCTGATAAACTAGATATTTAACTTCTGAAACATTCATAGTGGATGAATTTTCATTTCCCTAATTCTTTCCATGCAACAACTATTGATCTCCAGAATCTGATGTGCTTGACAAAGGAAGCATCTAGCTTAGTGTGCCTTGAATTTATGAGCTAGATCTTCCAGAGTCGTAAGATGAATTGATGACTCAGAGTCACTTTTTTAACTTCTAAATGACAAAGTGGAGATGGATATGATAAACCCTATTCAAAATTTCTTTAACTTTCCAAGTTTTTTTAATAATTTATGAATGTATTTTCAGATAATTTTGTTCAAAATTCTATTAAATGTTTGGAATTGTAAATTTCAATTATTAAATCTGAACAATCTCAATCTGAATGATCTAAAAGTTTTTTAAATCTACACAATCTCAATCTAAATGATCTAAAAGTTTTTCAAAGCATTGAACCCATTTATAAATTAAAAATGCATTTTAAACAATGCAAAATTTTAATTTTACAAACTATTATTATTTTGTCTGATACTAACATTATCAGAAATGATAAAAAACATAGACTACACCCTTTCCAAATCTCAAAGATGAAGCTTAAACTGGTTTAAAAAAATGCAATCATCAAATTTTTGAATATTTTCCTTTTCAATAATAATTATACAATTATAATTAATTAACATTGGCATGATCATCTCGTTAATTGGTTTTATAATCTTCTAATGTGTTCCTATGATCTTCTCTTCATTTTTTTAAATGCCTAGAGTACAAGTATACGTTTCAACTGAGTGATCACATATCCCGTTTTGATGTAAGTTCTAAATCCGTCATAACCTATGAAATTCAAACTACTTTATGGGCAATAATTTTTTTAATGCATGTTTTCATACATCTTGGGCTGGGAATCTAAAACGTCAGTTACATTCAGCTTGCATGCCCCATAAAGCTATAGGAAACCCTTTCTGAATATCAAACTATCATCATAGTTATACACCCATTGCTAATCTAAAGGAATTTTTAATTAGAAGTCCGAGTTTAGTTTGGGACGATGTTTTATCGAAATTAAATTATGTCTGCTTGTCTCATATCCTTGTTACACATTATTTTAATGTGTTTATTTATGTTGACATGGTTCGAAATCACGTTATTGATTTTAATCCATGAAAAGGGTCTGCTTTCATTGAGTTCCCTTACTAGCCAACACTTTCCAAAATTGTCGATTTTGCTTGAAACTCACTATTAAGTCATTTGATGATAAGGAATAGTATTACTGATCCTAGACAAGGCTAAATACATAACAACTTTTAAGACAATCACAGAAACGCAAATCCATGACGAGGAATAGTATTAATGATCCTAAACAAGGCTAGATACATAAACACTTTTAAGACAATCGGAGAAAATCAAATCCATGAATCACAATAACAATCTTGGACTAGAATGTATGCAATGTTAAGGGAAAAAGTGAAACTTCCAAAGCAAGTTAGCTTCATGGTGCACTTGTTGTGGACCATCGTGATTGCATTCAAATTAGGAGTTAAAAACATAAATATATTGAATATCATTTCATCCTACAATTATGAATTAAACATAAAAAGAACAAAGCCAATGGAGCACAAAGTTTACTTAATGAGGCTCAATAATTTTTTTAGCAATGTCTCTATGATGGAAGACTTGGGGCTTGTTGAGGAACCAATACTTCCATGGAGATAATATTTTTTTCTTTTCGTACATATATAGGTTAGGAAAATGAGCTTGTGTGATGACCAATAGTTCATCGAACTAGGAGACTTTTCTCCCATCTTCAAATTATATTTCATTCATTTCATTATGCACCTACTAAGGCCTTGATTGGTTAGGATTTTTTTTGTATTTCAATCTATTTCCTGGAACCACAAGCTTCTTGATTTTATGTGCCAAATCTCTCCTCCATTTCTCTAATCTTGATACATATTTTTCTGTAATTCAATTCGTTTGTCTTGGAGGGTATTTGTCATGACCTTTGACTCCA
>JASDQU010754556.1:18564-35201 GCA_032191745.1 Picea mariana
ATTAAATAATTTAAACATGGTATAATTAACATTTAATTTAAACTTTATTTAACCCTTAAGACAAAAACAACATAAAACCCCAAACCAACACAAGCAAGGGTAAGGGAGGGTTTAGGAGGAGTTACAAGGTGGCAATACTTGTTCATTCATGTTCAAGGTGACCTTATTAACTTTACATCATTGCATATGGGATACACCCCTCATGTGGTCATGTCCTCTTTCAAGGAGGGTCATACACCAACAAAATACTTGATCAAGGATCAAGTTGCCCCAGAACTTTTTCTGGAGTCTTATCCACCAAGGTCCAAGACCAAGGATCAACCCATGCCCTAGGCATGGGTACCCTGGACCATGTCCAGGGGCCCTAGACTTATCTAGGGGCTTTAATTGCTTGGTCCTAGATGAAGAACCCCAGTCATATACTGGGGGCCCTCTCAGGGGTCTTTACTGCTTGGTACCAGACCAAGAACCCCAGTCATCTACTGGGGGCCCTCTCAGGGGTCTTATCTACCAAGGTACAAGACCAAGGATCAACCCATGCCCTAGGCATGGGTACCCTGGACATTTCCAGGGGCCCTAGTCATATCTAGGGGCTTTAGCTGCTTGGTCCCAGACCAAGAAACCCCAGGGGTGCACTTGGGGGCCCTAGATCTCAGCTAGGGTCTTTGCTATCCTTCCGGAGAATGGCTCTTGCAGTTGCTATAAATTTAACACTCCCTCTCAGCAGAGAGGCATTCTCAGCTACACCAAGCTTGTCACGAAAGTATACAAACTTTGTCAGGGATAGTGGCTTGGTGAAAATATCTGCTGTCTGTTCTGCTATCAGAACATACTGAATGCTGAGAACGTTCTTCTGAACCATGTACCGGACATAGTAATATCTCATCTCAATGTGTTTTGATCTGTCGTGAAACACCGACTTCTTGATGAGCTTTACACTGCTCTGATTTTCACAGTGAATGACTGTGGGTTCAAGCTTTGAACTGAACAAGTCGGAGAGTAGCTTCCTAAGCCACACTGCTTTTCTGCTTGCAATAATGTATTCAGACTCTTCAGTGCTTTGGGCTATGAAGCCCTGTTTCTTGCGGGATCAGGAAATCATTTCTGAAACCAAAATGAAGCATAAATCCAGAAGTGCCCTTCCGATTCACTGTATTGCCCATCCAAACTGAATCTGTAAAAACATGGAGCATTACACTTCCACTAGAAACATATCTCAGAATATGCTTCATAGTAATTATATGTAAATGTGTCGGTTCACACATGAACTGGCTGAGAGCATTTAGGATTTGAACCTGTGGCCTGATCTTGTAGTTTCTTTAGATTAGAGATCATTTGTGTGCTCATGGACTTGCAATCCATCATGCCAAATCTGCGCAGCGCAGCACATGAACTGCACATTTACCCTGTGAGAGAAATATCTTTCCTGGTTTCTGCCAAAACTCCAAGCTCAGAAAGTAATGTAAAAGACCCAAGTCTTAACTTCTGCTGAAGAGCTCCCTCTTAGTCTGAGCTATATATAAAAAATTCTTTTCCTGTAAGGAACAGATCATCCTAAGATAACATGAATATTTTGGACAATCTTTATATAAGGATGAAACCAAGACTCTGTCAATACTTTCATACGGAGTTCATGGGACTCTTTCCCATGGATAGCCTCTTGTTTAGCTTCACTGTTTAAGAATAAAATCTTAACATCTATCAGATGAAGTATCCAAAACAAAAAATGCGATAACAAATTCTGATGGAAGTCAGGGTCTAGTCATAGATAATCCCTTCTTTCACGAGTCACAACTTTAACCCCAATACAACCTTCTGTTGTAGGCTTTATCTCATAAGGCCAATTGAGGTTACCACTGATTTGTCGCGAGGTCTTTGAAACACTGATTTGTCGCGAGGTCTTTGAAACACTGACCATACATCATTCTTTTCTATTACAGCATCTTCCCACATTTCAAATGTGGAAGGTTCTGAATCAATCACAAGATTCAATTTATCTGTAGGGCCAGAGTACTTATCTGGTTTCTGCTTTTTTGAAAATGCCCTTAGATGTTTGAAAAACTTTTCTGCTTCCTTTAGTATTTCTTGGCACCAAACTGGTTTCCTTTTTAAATAAACTAATAGTGTCCCTGGATTCTATTAAGCTGTCAGTTCTGTTGTAGGTCAAGTACTAATTCATATACAATGATTGCTCCCTTTGAGTCTCATAACATATTTGTCTTTCTGTCATATGCAAATTGGCTCCCTTTGAACCTATACAAACTTTTGCTTCTGTTCTAGTGTTCATAAGGTTTCAAGATGTTCTTGGTGTCAATACCAAGTTCAATATGTAAAGCTGAGTCAGACTTCAGAGCTCCTGTGCCAATGGCTCAAATTCAATGAAAAGGGATAGGGTTCTCAAAACAAAGATACCCGAACTCTCAAGGAAAAATGTTGGTCTTTTTAACCAAGGAAGTAGCGCCAAGGTTGCATATTGTCTTTCATAAAAGACCAAATAGACAGTTGGGTTTCCAACCAGGGAGAAAGACTTAGCTTACATCAAAATAAGTACTGCTCCCTTGGTCATATAACAAAAAATACACGAGATTTTGATAGTATTCCATTGAGACATTGATACATAAAGTTGACAGGATCTCACTTGTGTCACAAAGAATATCCATGAAACTTGTTTAGGCTTTAAGACATACTTGAACTTTTACTTTGATAAAAAGTCTGTCAGTTCAAGTAATTCCAATATTCTTAAGTGTTTATCCTATGGATAAAGCAAAATTCATCCATATGCCAAAACAATGTCTTAAAGAATGAGGCCAAAAACCGTATTGACAAATTATGTTCTTACAAAAGTTTACCCACACATGTTTTTCTTCAAAGCCAAGTACCAAAGTTGTTTCCAAGTTTCCACCTCTCATGTATTGTGGTTAACTTTAAGGCTTGTGTACTCTTTGTAGTACGAAAACGTATTAAGTGCATAAGGTGCTGTCATTTACACAGTTTAAAGATCCCTTACTAGTAGTTCTGCTAAAGCCATTGTATTTTACCAAAAGCTTATCAAATGAAAGCAAAGCACTTACCAAACATTTGTAGCAATAAAAGCCTTAGACCTATCACTTATCATCTTAAGATGATGGTTACATTTCTAAGCATTTTGTAACAGACTTTTGACTAACACTTACCCTCTTTCAACTGAGTTTATCATTTAATTTTTAGTCAAACAGTAGAGAAGAAAAATCTTGGAAATCAAAAGATGATCAAGGGTAAACTAGAAGATTTACTAAGGGTCCCTTCCTAGCCTCTAGAATTTTCTAACAAGGAAACTCTCCCAACTTACATTGGTCACTCCACCAAAGATCCAAAGCAGGTATTCTTTGGCACCCAAACTTGCATCTCACAAGTGAACAAGATAATAAACAAGAAGATATATCAATCAAAAAAAATAATGACTATCTTCTTGTCATAGGGGTAGTTCCTACAGAGAGAAAACATGGTGAGGTGAACGGACTTTGTTAAAACAGAGGCCAAACTAGAGAACTCGGCTCAAGTAGAGCTTGCCACAGTCATTCAGATCTTACATGCCAAATAGAAAGAGAGTTAACAACCTCCAAAAATTCCCAAGTCTGTTAGTGACACAAAGATTTAAATAAGAAGAAACAGTTCCCAAGGAATACCTTTCTATTGACAAAGATATATGCTAGGAGAGGTCTCTAAACCAATTCTGATGCTTGTAGCGTAGCATGAAAAAAATTGTCAGGTATCATTCTTGGACCTTGACTAACAAAGTACAATGGAGAGATTGAACTTTCTTATGTTCAATCTATTCTAGTCATTTTCTAACAGTTAGAATGACAATAATTCAAGTTCCTTTCCAAAGCATAAATGAGCAAAAAACTGTTACCTTTTCACAAGAGGTTTCAGGACTGCTAAGGAGAGTGAAGGTTTGCCCACCTTGTAGCTTAACCAAAATTGAAATCTTGTTACCTTCTCAAATCTACAAAGGAAGTCATTCCTTACTTTTGATCTGCAAAACAAACTTTAAGAAGAGGATCTTCACAGGCTCAAGTCTGCAAATCTTGAGCTCTTTTCACGCCCTAAGCTCTGATACCATGTTAGAATTAGGGTAGTAAAGCAGAACAAAAGTATCTTTTAAAATTTTGTGAGAATAACAACAATCTTCACTACTTGAATAGAGAAAACAAGCAGATCTAAACAAATTGGATATAGTTAATAGGTAGATCTAGAATAATCATCAAATTCTGATCTACAATGCTGGAATAAAACTTATACAGATCTACAGATCTAAAACTCAAAATGAAACCCAGTCTAATCATGAGCAACAAACCAAACGTTGATACATCAATCTAGATAGATCAAAACAAAAACTCGAAGTAAAGTTCAGATCTGATAACTTGAGTAGATAACTTACCTTGCCTTGAAGACTTACCTTTGAAGAGGTCACAACCACACACAGAGATGCAAACCATTTGTAATTATGCTCAGACAAAGTCCAGCTCATAGATCCACCATATAGGTTGGATTTCTTGCCAAGAGATGAATGAACTTTCTTGCCACCAAGGAGATAGGGCCACAGGGATACAAAACAAAAATCAAACCCTCAATAGAAGTTTCAATCACCCAAACCCTCTCACAGAAAATTCTGTTAATAAAACCCTCACACAAAAATAGTTTAAGGGAGGTCGTGGCTCAACACAGGACAGATCTGGACAGCAGCAAAGGAGGGCCGCACTCAAGAGGGGCTACACTACAGCAACAAAGAGAGTGGGCCACATCACACCACAACAGACCTCAAAAGGGGGGTCTCAACAACCTCAGAAAAAACTCCAACAACAGTAAGGAGAACGACTACTCCAACAATCACCCTATAGTTACCCACAACAACAAGGGGAAGGGTCGCTCTACAGTTACCCTACAACAGCAAGGGGGAGGGCCACTCCAACAGTCACCCTACAGCAGCAAGGGGGAGGGCCGCTCCAACAGTCACCCTACACAACAAAGAGAGGGCCGCTCCAACAGTCACCCTACACAACAAAGAGAGGGCCGCACTTGCAGCAGACAGAAACCCACACTTACAGCCACCACTCAACAACAGACAAAGGGAGGGCTGTAGCACTCGAGGCCAATACTCCAACAACAGTAGAAGAGAGGCCGCAATTACTAGACAGGAGGCCGCACCTACCAGCCCAATAGTCCTCTAGGGTAGCCGCAACAATAAGGAGAGGATCCACTCACACTAGAAACATAAGAGCACGACAATAATAAAGTGTGATGTGAGGGGTAGGGGAGGGGTTTTATTTATAGTTTAGGCTAGGGTAATAAAATTATAAATTAATTTAAAATAATTATTAAATATAACATGTTTAAATTAAATAATTTAAACATGGTATAATTAACATTTAATTTAAACTTTATTTAACCCTTAAGACAAAAACAACATAAAACCCCAAACCAACACAAGCAAGGGTAAGGGAGGGTTTAGGAGGAGTTACAAGGTGGCAATACTTGTTCATTCATGTTCAAGGTGACCTTATTAACTTTATCATTATTGCATATGGGATACATCCCTCATGTGGTCATGTCCTCCTTCAAGGAGGGCCATACACCAACAAAATACTTGATCAAGGATCAAGTTGCCCCAGAACTTTTTCTGGAGTCTTATCCACCAAGGTCCAAGACCAAGGATCAACTTATGCGCTAGGCATGGGTACCCTGGACCATGTCCAGGGGCCCTAGACTTATCTAGGGGCTTTAACTGCTTGGTCCTAGACCAAGAACCCCAGTCATATTCTAGGGGCCCTCTCAGGGGTCTTTACTGCTTGGTACCAGACCAAGAACCCCAGTCATCTACTGGGGGCCCTCTCAGGGGTCTTATCCACCAAGGTACAAGACCAAGGATCAACCCATGCCCCAGGCATGGGTACCCTGGACATTTCCAGGGGCCCTAGTCATATCTAGGGGCTTTAGCTGCTTGGTCCCAGACCAAGAAACCCCAGGGGTGCACTTGGGGGCCCTAGATCCATGCCCCAGGCATGGGTACCCTGGACATTTCCAGGGGCCCTAGTCATATCTAGGGGCTTTAGCTGCTTGGTCCCAGACCAAGAAACCCCAGGGGTGCACTTGGGGGCCCTAGATCTCAGCGAGGGTCTTTTCCATCCTTCCGGAGAATGGCTCTTGCAGCTGCTATAAATTTAACAGTAACTGTGGGCATTGAATATTTAAATAAAACCAAACCAAATTAGCTTAGAAACACTTGTTACCATCCAAATGATGGGTTATTTGATTGACCCTTTCTAGATCGCTTTTAGACATTCTTATATCTACTTTCTTTTTTTGCTTTATCTTTTTTGTTTTTTGATGAACATTGTTAGTCACTACATATATATTATTATGTTGTCATGGCGTGCATGCATGCATTCGTCCATAACGTTACCACCTGAAAGTGCATGGTTTATTTTGCATTTTCATTGGCATCTTTCTCTAACTAGCAAAGCAGGGACGATTACAGGTTACAAGGAGAGACTTGGAGACCACACACCTTGTTCTACTTGACTGAGCATCGTCTATCATCTGGGGCAAGAACAAAGGTGTAGAGGGGTGTTGTAGTCTTGGGAGATGGCCTAAACATACTTTATGGCAAACAAAGGTCAAATGAACACTTGAAATGAAGAACTCTCTACCTTATAGGAGGCCCAGGTGCTAGAGCATGACACATGGCAACGAAAGGGGTTAATGAGCACAAAGGAGAAACACCCTACCGTTGAAGAAGGTATGAAGAACCTTACTCAAGCATTTTTAGATCTTGTTGGGCTAAGGCAAGATAGTTGGGAATGTTACCTAGAGTTTATAGCCTTAAATTAAAAAAAACAATCACTTAATCCACAGGTATTAAGGACGAGGACCAAGGCTGGTTTTATGTAGTATATGTAACTATGCAAAAGAAAGAAAAAGAAGCAAAAATATACATAAGTGTGTACATGGATAAGAGACAAGGATAAAAGAAAAATCTGAACAATATCATCAAGACACACATGTGAGACTGAAATCCGAAATCCGTTTTTTATATTAATTTCATTATGAGATACAAAGCTGAGTTCTCTTTACAAACCCCTGCGAGGGTGGGGACCAAAGTCAGATTTAGAAGTCTCCGATGGGCACCATACAAAAAGACTCTGACAACAAAAGAAAACTGAAGCTAAAGATCTGGATTAGCTTGCCACAAAATGTTGTCACTTGACTTTGCAAAATATTCTTTATCAATTATGAAATTTAATCCATAAACAAACAAGAACATACAGACTGCCAAAGATAAATCATACACTTTTAGAAACAAGTTGTTGGAAAATATGATTCAATTTTGAATCCTGCTGCCTTCAATAAGACTCTACTGTCATCAAGATGGTTAAGCTTTCTAGTAAACTCATAATGAATGAAGAATGAAAGTATCTCACAAGTATAGAACAAACCTTATAGCAGAATTTCTCCTTCTATTCTCTCTTACCCCCTTTGTCTCTTTATTTTATTGAGCTTTTATTCTTTGCCAATAAGTTATGGTAGTTCAACTACCTTCCTTTTGTTAAGATTAATTAGCTTAGCTAATTTGTTGAGACAAGTAAATAATAATACATAAATAAGGGTCTATTTAAATAATAACTAAATAGGTGGGACCCCTTGTCACTCCATTTTCATTTTTTAAATGATTGGCAAAACATGAAACATAATACCCCAAAAAATTAACTCAAGTATTCGCCTTGTAACTCCCATCCTCATAAATAGTCAAAATATTTTAAGATCAAAATAAAACATGACTATAACAAAAAATAGAGTCATACTCATGCTGTCCCAAAACATCCTGTCTAAATATGTCCTTGCCGTCTGAAACATTTTTTATCACACCAATAAGATTTGTCTTCAAAAGAAAATCATTAAAAAGCACTAAAAACCATATTTGTTGTGTGAGGCATTTTGCCTCTTTTCACTGCTGCCTTCTTTTGATCTCATTTCTGACTTTTCTTGTGCAACAATTTTCAGCTGATTAGGACCTTGTGAGCGGCTCTCACTGACATGGGAGCAACTATCTTTGAGGTGAAGATGGGAAGACACAGCTTCAGAGGAATCTTTGGAGGACTTGGAAGGATTGGCTACTCCTTTTCCCTTATCTAGCTATGGCTTCGGAACATCAGTTTTTAGCCTTTTACTTGCATGAAAGGACTATACTGGAGATGCAGCATGATCAAATTGGGCATTTGGGTTGTGGAGGAGAGGGTAATGACAACGACATCGTAGGCCAATCATGGTGATGAGCTACAGGTTGATGAACAATTTCTTGCCAACCATCATTGGCAGGTGGTTTTGGCTATATAGACACATGAGGGGGGACATAGATACCAGATAAATTTTGACGTGGCTGGAAAGGAGGCCTCTTAGTTATAGGTTGCAGAATTCCTTGGCCAACTAGATTAAAAAACCAAGATTGGAAAAGTTGATTTAGTTCTTGCGGATCAATGCTAAAATGTATCGAAAATCGTGGCCTTCTATGGCCACTTTGCCTATTATTTCCTCTGCCTCTATTTGCACCTCTGCCATTGCTGCCTCTGCTAAAGAAACTCATCCCGAAGCAATATTCCAATCATGTTATGAAAAACTCTTAACAATCCATGCATCAATACTCTACCTAAATAAAATCAAAGGTTGGCTCTATCATTCACAACAGAAGCACATGCAATCCATCCATCCATCATACTTTTAAATTCAATAATCAATTGCCATTTGAACATGGAGTGATAGAGCTATTGAGAAGATGGGGGGCTTTGTAATGCACGAAAAATGGTAGCATGGACAGGAACCAACCGATGAATACTGTTCAAGCAATTGCAGAGGTAACTTCCTCGTAAAAACAATGTTTCCATATCCAAACTTCCAACACCAGTCATCATCTAGTCCCTTTCTTTTCCTTTTAATCCTTTTTTTTAAATGAAATTCATAATAAAAAATGGAATAAATTAAATGTATTTGGGAAGGTGGTGGGCATATAATGAGCGGAAAGTGAGATAATGAACGGGAATGAGACGATTACTGTTCTATTACATGAAATAACATTTATTGACTTTAAAATCGACATTGCCATCATTTGCCAAAAACCTTTCTTTGTTAACAATTCAAATCCAAGACATGACAATTTTTATAGTGCTCAATATAAAATCCAAGGAAAATTTCAGGACTGTCAAACTTTACAATTTTCATTTCCCTTTTTTTTATAGATGTTCATTTAAACTAGCAAATCGTTTTGTAGGAGACTCTTTACAAAGTCATTTGAAACCAGATTGCCTCAAGCCAACATGGGAGGCTGAGAAAACAAACATAAAGCCATCAACCTTTCATCATATAAAATTTATATCACAACTCCAATAATTGCACATAAACGGATTGGGTTTGAAACCTCGATGCGAAACTGGTGGTCATTGTTTTGTTCCAAACCATATAACTTCAAAATTGACCAAACCCTCATAGATAAATAAGAAACGAGCCAAGACTTCATGGATATAACCAATCTTTCCCACTGTCAGGTCAACACCATAACATATATCAAAATCCGAGTTCGAATTTACTAAATGTCCATATATTGGATAAAAAACGAGGCCTAGGCAGTGAAATATTTTGAAATGGGGGATGCAAAGCAAAACAAAAAAAAATATTTCTTCCCAAAACAAACCTTTCCACAGACCTCCCAAATTGGCCGCAAGGAAAATACACAGGTCTCCAATATATTTTCAAACAGTGGAATGATAATACAGACAGCCAAAAATCTTCTAAGGACTAGGTAGAGGGCGTGGCATTATGCAATAATCACAAAAACCCAACTGCTTTTTTTATTTCACAGAGAAAACCCTTCGAAATTTAATCACAAGAAATGAGTGAAACCGAGTGTATTCGCCATAATCATTTGCCAACAATGATACCATAATAACCAACATTCATTTTGGGAGCAAGACAACCACATACTTCAAACATAATGGAATGCCAAACAAATTTCCCAGCTTGAAACGTTTAAATGCCAACAGGAAGAAACCCAATTTAAATGTAATTTGCACAACCAGAATGCCCACATACATCCATTGTAATCTTCGGAAAGCAAACCCACTCTGCATGCAAACTCTAAGAGCCAACATAACGATTTTATTCGGAGCAGAGTTACAGTTCATGAATGGAGAGATAAGAGCCAACATACCTGTAAGGAGAATGCCAGAAAGCTAAAGAGCACCACTATTCTTCCAAAGGCCGATCAAAACAGAGGCAATACTAACCAGAGCAACCAAAACAAGCACGAGTATAGTGAAGGTGGCGACTTCGAGGTAGGGTAACCCTCTTTTCACATTAATTGCCATCAACCACAACCAAGTATGGAGCGCACCCAAACTTCCAAAACATTTTTCATAAAACACATAGTCAACCATGTATATCCAATTCGCCACCAAACATAACATTTCCAATTCAAAATCGAATCGCCCCCCCCACATAGATCTCATAAGTATTATATGCTCGTTCAACACTTAGCACCAAAACATGTCCCACATTTCTTACTAACGGAGGATTGCCATTCCATAAAACATATCAATTGTCCACAATATATAGCAAGTATACCATAAGTCCAATACACCATAAGTTGCGATGTGGCCTGTACTTGGAGTTTGAATAATATGTCAACATCTAGGTATAGCAAAATAAACCAAAATGCTTATTAAAACAAACATTTTCTCCTTTTTTTTTTTAAATCAAATTGTCAGCACACTCAACATCCATCAATTGCACATGGAAACAGGTTAGAATTTCTTTGTTTATTTTCAATTGTAGAATCTTTCTTGTAAGGTAATCATGAGCGCAAATAAGAGAAGCGCTTTCCATCATTGTTTTCCTAAAAAGGGGTCCCACCTATTTAGTATTATCTTAAATGTATATATGTAATAATGCATTGCAACTCATTTGCAGGCAGGGATTTCATGTTGCGCTTTTGGGCGTCAACACCTACTTGGAAGGAGGCCGTTGGGGAATGTAGAAAACAAGAAGGGGTGAGAAATATCCCTAATGGAGGAGCTTCCACATATTTGAGGTGTATTTCACCTTTTCAGAGGTCTTTTGGCGTAAAGACACATTGTTTGAGGTGTGTTTTGCATATTTGGAGGCATATTTCACCTTTAGGTTCCTTGGGATTGAGGACACATTATTTGATATATTTCTTTTGGAGGCATGTTTCACCTCTGAGGAGGGCTTTGGGTTAAGAACACGTTTTTTGAGGCATTTTCTATATTTGGAGGAGAGCTCTTTTACATGAGAAGATGCCATGTGGCATTGATCAAACCCTCAAGTGAAGAATAAAGGCATGTTTTAAAAGAATCTAATTGAATAGAAAGATGACAAGTGGCAATATGGACCTATTCTAGGTGTTTTTTCCACTCAAAGGGCAAAAGGGAGTGCTTCGTTTTAGGAGGATTCTAGGGCCTTCTAAAAAGAAATAATATTTTAATGGAGAACTTGTTGAAAGGAAAACTATAGAAGGAGATCTATTCTCATTTTCTAAAGGCATGGTTGGAAGATAGGGAATTCCCCTCCAAGCACTTAGTTGAATACTTTGGAAGGATTGGAAGAAGCACGAGTTCACGTTGATTTTTTTTTTTCATCTTTTTTCTACTGTTCATGGGTTGATTAGGCTAATGTGTAACCCTACTCAATTCTTGTTGTAATCATTGTTCATTTAATGGGTATTGCTGCTGTCATTTCTGCATACTGAGAGGTTGTTGCTGACCTTTTTCTTGTTCATGGTTGTGTGTTATATTTGGCTGTTTTGTAATTGTTGCAAGGTTCATCTTTGGAAGGGCTCTCCTATTAATTTCTACATATTAAAAGACCTTTTTTTTCCATGAAAAAAATTGCAATTTTAATTCAAGTCTTAATCAAATTACAAGCTTCAAGTGTTCTGTCGGCACACCGATATGAGTACTTATACTGCCCATTTTACAAAAAACAACACAGGGTCACACGGCTAAGAAAAACCCTCAATTACAACAAAATTCACAAAAAAAAGGTGTCCTGATTAAACTGTGCCCACGAAAACCATCAGGAAAATATATCAGCTACCTAAGGAGGAAATATCAGCTACCTAAGGAAGATTCTGAAACCACTGAGACACCATCACTGACTTCTTCATAAGAGATTGAGCCAGTTCCTACATGCCGACCTTCCTTTAACAACTGTCCGCCTCTTGGTTCAGCGCACAGTACACTTGTAAAGGAGATGAATTCGAATAATCCAGCAGTTTCCAATAAAAGCTCCCCTACAGGCCTGAGATGAATATTGTGCAAGACACCAGTACTCTGTCGGCACAATGATATGAGTACTTATACTGCCCATCTAACAAAAAAAACACAGGGCATTCAGCCAAGAAAACATCCTTGACTACAACAAAAATTCACAAAAAAAACAGTCCCGATTAAATTGTGCCCACCAAAACCATCTGGAGCATATATCAGCTACCTAAGGAGAAAACATCCCTTCTACTCTTTTATTTTTATTTTAAAACGGAGACACTGAAACCACTGAGACACCATCACTGACTTCTTTATAAGAGATTGAGCTAGTTCCTACATGCCGACCTTCCTTTGACAATCTGTCCGCCTCTTGATTCAGCTCATAAGTTATAACACGTGTAAAGGAGATGAATTCAAATAATCCAGCAATTTCCAATAAAAGCTCCCCTACAGTTCTGAGATGGACATTATACAAGACATCAACCCCTCTCATCCAAGTCATAGCTAATGAACAATCCCCATACACCTGGAGATTTCTTATTCCTTGATTGACTGCACACTTTAATAACAGACAAAGGGCCTTAAGTTCAGCAATATTATTTGTTCCAGGTCCAATACCTGCTTTAAACTGAATAAAATGTGCCTCTGAGAACAAGATACCCCTGGCACTGCAGAAATCGGAATCTCATGGCGAAGCACCGTCAAGAAAACTCCACGGGACTGTCTTGTCAATTAACAGTTCACCAACTACCCTAACTGGTTTGGCCACGACTGTAAAAGACAAAGGGCCTTAAGTTCAGCAATATTATCTGTTCCAGGTCCAATACCTGCTTTAAATTGAATAAAATGTGCCTCTGAGAGAAACAAGACACCCCTGGCACTGCAGAAATCAGAATCTCATGGTGAAGCACCATAAAAAAAACTCCATGGGACTGTCTTGTCAATTAACACTTCACCAACTACCCTAACTGGTTTGGCCACAGCTGCAGATTTAACACTTGGAGCTAAAGCACCCATTCTTGCCATAATTTGAAACGAGGGGATATACTTCTCTTTGAACAATATTGAATTCCTGGTTAGCTAAATGTCCCAACACACCAGACAGGGCAAAGCTTTGAGAGTATTTAGCTCCTTGTACATTCATTTTTCAGACATTCTTCAACTGAAGTACCATCCCAAACATTTTGCACACCTGAAATTGCTTCAGTCTCTTTCCATATCTGAACAGCATATGGACAGTTAATTAAGAGATGATTTATGTTTTCCTCTGCTTCCCTACACAGCACAGAAATGCATGGACCTTGCTAACCTCTCCTTTTCATACTCTCCCATGTTAAAATTTTATAATTCAATGACTGCCATATAGAAATTCTTTTCTTCTTGGGGGCCTTAAGCTTCCACACCTTACTCCACCACCAAACTGACTCCTGTGACTCAAATGCAAACAAGGATTGATATCCCAATCGTACTGTAAACATGGCCCCGGATTTGTTGAAAGCCCATGCTAAGGAATCTAAGTCTTCTCTTAATCTGATATGGGCCCGCTTGAGTTTGTCAATATATTCCCTCCACAGATCAGCCTGTGCATCTTCAAGCCCCACTTCCTGGGCCTGCAACCATCCTTGAGCCCATACATCTGTTGTAACTGGATCCTTTACCTGGTGCAATGTACAGAACCCTCATTCTTGTAGTCCAGCAATCATCTGCTCAGGCCATTCCATTCTTTCAATTCCCAGCACAGCGTCTACCTCCAACCTGACCTGAGTTCCACTGCCCGCCTTCCAAGCCAAATACTAACCAATCATTGAAAGGACTTCACCATCGCCTTCCATTGATTAGAAACCTGCTGAATACTGTTTCTTGGAGATCTGATACAATCTATGATTGTCCCCGGAAGAATGTACTTTTGAGCAATTATTTTCCTCCAGAGGCTCTCTCCAGTAATGACCCTCCATAAGCTCTTTGCTGCCAATGCAATGCCAAACTGGTTGATATTTTTCAATCCCCAGTTTCCTGACTCTTGTGGCTTTGCAATGTTCTGCCACTTAACCGAGGGAGCTTTTACCACCTCTTTACTGCCTGACCAAAGCAACCTAAAACATACTTTGCAGATTTTTTCCAAAACCCCTTGAGGGATTTGTGCCAAAGAGTAGCTATGCTTCGTAGAGCATAGGTACTCTTCATATAGAATTTATCTTGGTTTCATAGAGCATATTAAAAGACCTGTGCTTCTTCATAGAGAATTTATCTTGGTTTCATAGATCATTTATCCAATGGTTTATCCTGGTTGGCATATTAAAAGACCTGTTTGGTTGGTTAGAGCATCATATTGCTAATAGCCTAACCGTGCCTCTTCATAGCATTCAATCCCTCTTGTTCATTGATGCTGACTCCATAACCCAATTGGATAGGCACTGGTGTTGGTAAATTCCACCATCCATCTTAATCTAAAGAAAACATCAAACACAATATTTCCTAGTTTTTCCTCGCTTGTGCCGGAAAGACCTGGCCAAAAGAGAGAGGAAGTATTGTTGAGGTGACATTGGACAATCTTCCTATGTGCCCCTAGGGTTGTACTTTCAACTTTGTTAAAGAACTTTGTAACATTTGAAGTGAATGTTTGGGAGGTAACAAGTAGCTTTCTTATAGTGAAGTGGCACGTCTTGACTCCTAACACTGGGTCACATGAAGTTTTCACTTTTGATGGTTGATGAAAAAAGTCAATACTTGCGACTTCTAAAGTTGTTTTCCCCTGGATAGCATCTTCTATTTCGAAGTTGTGAAGAATGCCATTATTTATGTTTTATTCATATCATTGTATATTTAATTTTATTGTGCATGGCTTTGTGAGTCCTTAGGCATTCCTTTGAGATTCATCATAATGCATTTGGAAATCCCTTAACCACCTCATTAATGAACCAATGCTTATATGGGTAGGTTCCATATTCTCCTTAGGGGCACACATAGGTGATTTGAGGGGATTTTACTGTTTGGGTTTTGAGTATGCCCTAGATCCATGGGAATTGTTCCTTCTTAAGAAATTGACTTGTGCAAGCCTATCAAACTGCAAAGAAAAATGTCGGTACCTAATAAGTGTGGAGTTACATATGGGTATTGGGTATCAACAAGTCCAAATCAGAATCAAAATATGGATATTATTATAGTTATCTTTTCTTCTTCTTTAATGATATCTTGTTTGTTTGCAATTTGGTAGATAATTTTATGCATGTTTTTTAGGTACCCGCCCTAGGAAAAGCTGATCCTGCAAAGCCAACATTGTCTCCAGAGGAAATAAAAGCAAAGACACAAGAACTACGGTTAGTATTCTTCTTTACCTAGAATCGTTTTGTTGTATTAATGCATATTACTAGTTTTGACTTTCAATTGTGTCGAATCTGTTATATTCTATTTCAACTTTTCATTGCTTGGAGTGAGATCATTTTGGGTAAAAAGAGTTAATTCCTTTAGCATGCCTTCAAAAGATGATGTATATACAAGAGGTCATGAAGTTTCTGTTAAACATTTGACATATTGTGTTACCACTGTTAACTGTCTTATATGGATTCTGGAGAACATGCCTACAATATTCTTTTTTGGAAGGTTGCAAAATTTGCCTTTGATATCTTCCTTATAATTTCGAAACAAAGGCATCCTCAGTTTATTTCATAATTCCAACGGTCCTTATCTGATTTACTAGGATATGAAGTTGAATAGTGATATGGATATGTACATGGACATGGAATTTTATATATATGCTTTTTAGAAAATAATGGTTATGATGTGAGCATATATAAAAATATAATATCTACATAATTATTGTCTTAAAACATTATAGTTACTCTTCGTCAGATTCCATGAAGTAGTGTTGTGAAAATCATCCTACATGACCTGTAAAAATGGGTTTTTATGCATGAGCCTCTATCCAGTTTTATGTGGCTTTCTAGATACCCCCACTTCCTCTTTCTAGATGCCTATTCTCCTTCATCCATGCAAGTTTCTGCCCTTTTCCTTTTCTCCTCAACTCCTCTATGAACGCTTGACTGATGGGATATTTTTGGTCACTTGCATTCTCTCTCTGTGTTCCACCACTTTTTTCCAAAGTTGCAAAAAATCGTATCGGCAAAAAAATTTCGGGGGTCCAGAAACCATCGTTTTGGATTTATCACGAAAACATCGGCAAACATTGGCAATATATTGACAAACTTAAAAAATACAAAAATATTCATTTTTTTTTTTGAAACATTTAAAGCAACAATAGCATCAAATAGATAGATTGCCACATGAATATGGAAAGAAAACTGATATATAAGATATATATGATATCTA
>JASDQU010754557.1:26325-36892 GCA_032191745.1 Picea mariana
TGTGTATGCAGATATTGGATTGGTGTCTACACATATATTGTTGAGTCGGTGCTCAAGTGAGGGGATCAATGTCTCCAACATGTTGGTGCTTGCAAATATTGTAACAATAGGTAAGTTCCTACAACTGTTGTTGATTTGGTGCACAGTTGAGAAGATTGGTGTCTCCAGTAGATTGGTTCCTACATCTTGCTGATTTGGTGCTAAGTTGAGGAGATTGGTGTCTCCAGTAGGTTGGTGCCTACAATATTTGTAACAATAGTTCGATTTCTACAAAAGTTTATAAAGACAAGTTTGATGGTTTTCCCCTGATTGAATTTCCATGTTAAACTCTATAATTGTGATTAGAATTTATATGCGATTATTGTTTCTCATCTAAAGAATTATTGATGAATGATTAAATAAAGTAAAAAGTATTGTGTATTGATTCACCCCCTCTCAACATAAGCACAAGTTCAACATCAATTGTCTCAAATTTCCAATATAGACATCCACAAAGTCTAACTCTTTTGAGATCTTTGGAAAACCATGAACCGACATAATTTACATGTAAAATATGTTGTCATTTAAAATTACACCTAAAAAATTTAAACTTCCTCCCCAAGTCACTAAAATTGGAACAAACAAAATATTAAGTTCATCATGCTTACTACCAAGTTCCCATATCTATTGGAGTCATTTAAGCCATAACTTGCTATCTTCCTTTCCCCTTCTTTGTGAAACCCTTTGCTTTCATTATCCATTCGAATGTCTTTCACATAAATAATCTATTTCCTTAACATCAAAAGTATACCCTCTGTAATTTCAGCTAATTCACCTATTGTCCAATAAACTTAACTCATTTTCTTCAAACTCACTTCAACAATTTTTCCATTTCTTAACATTTTTTATATTTTGGAACAATTCTCCATTCTTTTCAAGAATCCAAGTTCATTCATATTGTAATTTGATAACCCATATATTGTGCATCTTTGATTTGGAGTGTTTTTCTAAATAGTTAGTAGATATACATTGGTTCTTAAAAATTATGACCTCCAATTCTATAATTTCGTGATAAGACACGACATGCATGACACTTCCAAATCAAGACAATAAATCATCTCTTTTAAATCCTCTATACCTTTTGACATGCACCTCCCTAGCAGCTACAAGAATAGGTTAATCTTTTTCTCGATATAATGACTTGAACAAAAGAATATTATCTTTTCAGTAGCCACAAACCTACCTTGAGAACTTCACTAGCTACTCTCAATATGGGCCCATCTTGGTAGGTCATACTTGTTTAATTTAATTAAAATACATGATCACCATTAAATTCCATGATAATAAGTTATTGCATTTTACTTTAATTAATTTTAATATGGTTTTGAAGGTTTCCAAGTAAGTAATATAGGGTCTCCTTATATAAATAATCAATTATAGATTTATTAAATATAGATATTGAAAATTATTCAATGTTTAATAGATTTGGAATTAAATTGAATTTAGAATAGTTTATTATTATTTTTGATGGAATATTTTGCGGAGCGAGTACTCTTCAATTCGTGGATGGTAAACAAGGTAAACTATCAACCCTGATTACGAGGCCTAACCACAAGGAGAAACAAGATATTCAAATCCATGATCTCCTTCGTTGGGGATACCTTTATGTCTAGCTTAGAACCACTTGAGCTAACCCTTGGGGCTAAGGTTGTTGTATTGTATATAAGAGAATTTTATATTTATAAATTGATGTTATTTTTTTTCATATTTATGAGTATATTCTAAGTTAATTTTATCGAGAAACGTTAGGTGCTTCTTAGTATGAATGAGATGTGTAAGGTTTTTGTATAACCCAAGGGATGCCTTCCCATATTTGTGAATAACATTCCTAGCAAACCCATTGACATAGACTAGTGTGCCTTACAAATGGTTGTAACAAAATTTGTGTTGATAAATAATTTTCATATTTGTTATATATTGGGATCTACACCCTAAGTACTGGAAACATAGTTCCCTTGAAGTACAAATGATCATTGTTTATTTTCTTAGGTTGCCTTGTGTATTTGTTTGGAGAAATGTGAAATATATAGTATTGTAATTTAAATTTTAGATTCAACCCTAAGACTGAAAATTCACAAGAAATAGATCCGGGAAACCTCAAAGTTGAGATAAAATTTCTAAGTTTGCATTGAGCAATGATTTCTCAAAATTTACATAGAATGCTCTTGAACAATGACTCACTTGGGACATGGGTCATCATTGTGTACATCCTCTTGAAAAGAACTAACACCTCTAAGGAGTTTGCAAGCCATCCGATCAAGGAAATTGATGGTGTGGAGAAAGATTTAACACCACCATGCAACTTGCATAGCATTAGGGCCACTACCAAGGATATTTTAACACCTAGTTTGTGTTGGTGGGTAAAGAAAAAGGTGTAAAGTTCCCGGGGGAGAATGAAGAATATTCATGGGCCAACACTTAAGGAGTATATTCATTTAAAAGGTCCTTCAAGATCTTAGATGGTGATTTTATTAGTACATGTGGCTCAAAGGTTAGGTCAACAAATTTTGTACATTACGAAAATGCAAGAGGAGCCATCATGTATGTGATTTGAAATTAAATGCCAATCTTATATTAATGATGAATCTCTTAATTTTTAATGCAAAAAATGCAATGCAATAAACCCATATCTTTACTCTAATCTCCTACCATATTAACTATTCACAATCTATTGAAGATAAGTCAAATGCATTTCCAACTATGCCCATGAATTTTGATAATGGGATGGCTTGAAAAATTGGTTACCTTGTTTTACAAGAGAATTCATAATCAAACCATTCCAAGTAACTATCATGATTTTCTTTCTATAATTTGTCAATTATGAAATTATGAAAATATAGAAAAATTGAAAATTATTTAGTGTTTAATAAATTTAGAATTAGAATGAATCTATATTACTTTATTTTATTTGTTTATTATTATCTTTAAGAAAGATAATAATTTTGTTCTATTTATTTTATTAATTAATATGATTGTATATATATACATATATACATCCAAAAACATTGGGATACTATTTTTATTCTTTAGGTGTAAATTAAAACAACCATAATTTATTGGATTTTTCACTCCTTTTTCATTTTGAACAACTATAATTTATTGGATTTTTCACTTCCTTTTCATTTTTCCAATTTGTGTTTACAATAAAGTTATTGTATACATATACATATCCTATCCCATCCAAGAACATTGGGATACTATTTTATTTCTTTAGGTGTAAAAGAAAACAACCATAATTATTTATTGGATTTTTCACTCCTTTTTCATTTTGTGTTTATAAGTAATTGGATTTTTCACTCATTTTTCATTTTTCATTTTGTGTTTAGAATAAGGTTGGTTCCTTATGTATAAGGGATTTTTTACTCTTTCATTGTGTTTTGAATAAGGTTGACTTATTATGTATAAGAAGATTATATATATGGGAATTGATGTCCTTTTTTTTATATATTTAAGATTATATTTTAGATAAATTGATATTTGTTTTTAGTATGAATAAGATACAAAGTCTTTGTATAATTTAATATATAGTTTTACAAATTTGTAAATGGTATTTTTAGTAAATTTGATGATATATATTAATGTGTTTCATTTAAGAATATTCAAACTAAATATATATTAACATAAAATTAGCCAAATACCAAATTACATTAACAACAATTAATTAAATTAATTTTTTAAATCTCCTTTTACAAGCTCCATCATCAAATAAAAATTTACAATGCATAATAAAAATTGCATAATAAAAAAATTACATGGTTGCAAAAATATACTTATACATACCTTACATCTTTATTTATAAATGAATTTCCAAGGACACACATACCAACAACTACACCAAAGGTATGAGTACTAAGTTACTTAAAATAATTTAAGTTAATTAATTACTTCACACAACTTAATGTGGTTCAATGCAATGTTTCTTAGCAGCTTCATGATCTCCATCGATATCCTAACAAAACACACATGCACACGTGTGTGAGTCTAAAACATTGAATAACTAAATTAGTTTAAGTGTAGTTTTGGGATATTACAATCTTTCTTAGCAGATTAATGATCTCCATCGACATCCTAACAAAACACACATGCACACGTATATGAGTCTAAAAACATTGAATAACTAAATTAGTTTAAGTGTAGTTTGGGATATTTAATTGGAGGAAATTTTTTTTAAACATATATATATTTATTGTATATAAAAATTGAGCTCAAGTAAAGTTATTGTGGAGCTTGGTATTTCATAATAATGATGATAATTTATTTTGAGATCGTGACATAACAAAACACAAAATTGATATATGAAATCTCTTTTTTGTGGGATAAAATTTTTTTTGTATAAACATTTACATAATTTTTATTATGATTATGGTACTTCATATTTATAATAGTAATCTAAACATTCTATGAGATGGCTTTTTTTTGACATTGTATAATAGTAGGAGGGAAAATTGATATTTTGAATATGTCGGAATCATTTTGGATTGATGATGTTAGCATTTCACAATTTGATTGCAATAGGGGTATTTGCATGTGTTGAATCTATTTGTGCATTGAAAACAACAATTTGATTAAATATAAGGTTGTAATTTCTGCAAAAATTGTCTAGTAATCCTGATTCCGATGATGGAAAATCGGAAAAGGTCAAAGTTATAGAAGGTATAACCTTCTTCGTACTTATCTATTGATTTTTTTTTATCATAAATAAACTTTGTTTGAATGGATTCTTATAGTGGAAGCAACTTCTGAATTATGTACATATAACTTCATTCTTATGTGTATATGAAGTGTACTTTCTTGTCCAAACTTTGTGTACTTGCATATCTGATTTTCATCTTATATTCTCACGTTGAATGAGTAGGTTCTAGGGGCACTTGGCATGTTTATTTATCATGAATAGTTAGAAAATTTTGTTGAATGATTTGAGAAGTATATAGAAACTAAGAGGGTATATTTGTGGTTGTAACAAATATGGTGTTAATAAGTGATTTTCAGATATGTTACATGTTATTATTATTTATATGTTGGCATTTATGCCCAAAGGGTTGGAAAAATAGTTCCCTTGAAGTACAAATGTTCAATGTTTATTTTGGTTGGTTTCCTTGTGTATCTTGTTGGAAAAAAATGAAATATGTACTATTGTAATCTATATTTCATATTCATCCATAAGGTTGAAAGTTCATAGGAAATAGATCTAGGGAACCTCAAGGTTGATATGACATTTCTGAATTTGAATTGAGCAATGATTTCTCGAAATTTCCACAGAATGTTTTTGAACAATGACTCAAGTGAGACACATGTCATCATTGTTTACTTCCTCCTAACAAGAATTCTGACACCTCTAAGGAGTTTTTCATATGTTGACCAAGGATATCGATAGTGTGGAGCAAGCTTTTGACATTGCCATGTAACTTGCATAGCATAAGTTCACTACTAAGGATATTTTAACACCTAGTTTGTGCCAGTGGGTAAAATAAAAAGTGTAAGGTTGATGAATAATAATGAAGAATATTCATGTCCCAACACACAATGTGAATTTTCATCCAAATGGTCCCTCTGGACCTTCCATGGCATTCTCAGTAGTGCATGTGGCTCAAAATCTAGGTCACTGCACATTATGAGAATGCAGGAGTGGCCATTATGGACATGATTTGGAATTAAATGGTGATATTAAATTAATGGTGAATATTTTGTGTACCAAATTCTTAAAATATATGATGCAGGAGCATCGCTCCACCTTAGCAGCGCATCAACTATTTAGCACATCAAAGCGCATTCAAGGAGGGGAGAGGTTCCAACTCTCTCATTTTGCCCTCAATTTTAAAATTTAAATGTAATTAAAAGCAAATTAAATGCTGTCAGGCTTGATAGAGCTAAGTCATGCCTTTGTACAAGCAATAGATGAAGTTTCCTTTAATAGGCTTGAGCTGGACAAATCTCAAGCATTTCCTCAGATATGAATTGTTAATGATCTTTCAATGTAATCTACCTCGGTAGTTAGGTGTTGTAATGGTGATTAGACACCACTAGAGTAGTTGGAGGGAAGGCTCGAGGAACCCCTCTTTTGTAAAAAGATATTTGTATCAAATTTCATAAGTAAGTTAGAGAGGAAGAGAATAAGGAGAAGAGAGAGCTGAGACTTTGTTGTAGTCCGAGCTTGTACACATTGTAAATAAACATTCATATTAATACAAAGAGAGCAATTTTTCCTAAAATGAGTTTTCTGTGCGTTTATGTGTTTACTGAATGTTATCTGTGTGCTTATGAATGTATGTAATAGGTTTCATCTGCAGTGTAAGGATATAATTTCTCTATCTATGAGTTTTGTTTAATAGTTCTGGGTTCTTTAGGCTAAATGCAAGAACTGCATGACAAAGTCCTGGAAACTCTGTGAGCCAACACAATGAGTGTGTACTTGAATTATGTTTCAAGTTTAGGAGAGAACGTGCCAGGAGGGCACACCAAAACATTTATATAATCAAGAGGAGCCTCAAGGTTACTGAACACCTTGGAGGGGAAAGTCTGTGCAGGAGAAACCACAACCAGATTTGTTGAATACTCTGAGAGCTCTGCCAGGAGGGCATAGAGCAGGTGCAAGTGTGCACAAGTGAACTATGTTTCAAGTTATGAGAGGAGAAGTGTTAGGGAAGACACCCCAGAGTTAGTGAACACTATGGTAAATAGACATGAGAGATACTTCAGAGTTTCTGAACACTCTGAAGGAAAGGCTCAACAAGGAGTGCTTTGAGTAGGTGCAAAGAGTGCACATGACCAACACATTCTAAAGTGTTGGGAGAGGTTGAAGGAACCAGATTTTCTGAACACTCTGGGGAAAGGAGCTTTGCATGTGTGCATTGAGCGGACGTAAGGGATGCATCAATGAACTTGAAGGATTTCAAGAAGCAGGAGGAAGAACTGTGTAAGGAGTGCACCAAGACAACACTTAGATGAAGTGTTGAAAGTCTGAAGTCGTATGAAGGCTCAGTCGAGCACAAGGAGTGCGCGAGAACTTTAATTCAAAGTTTTGGGAGAAAGGTTTCCAAGAGGGCACATCATAAGGTCAATACTTGGAGGAGATTCGAGTGCAAGTTTGCACAGAAAGTGCAAGGATTGCGTGAGATAATTCTCAAAATTCAAGACTCAAGGAATGAAATTGTGCAAGGAATGCACAAGACCAACATCCTACTAAAGTGTTGGTAGAGTCTTTGGAGGAAAAGAGTGCAGAGCATGCCAGGAGGGCACCATAAATACTTTGAAGGAAGTCGAGGTCTGAGACCCTTAAGAGACTGAGTAAGTTCAAAATCTCAGAAGAGATAACGCAAGGTGTGTGTAGACGAACTTGTTCCAAGTCCCAAAGATCAGAAGGAGAAGCACAATTCCAGACCCATTAGTTAGGCTTGTAGGAGAAGGTTCAAGGGCCAAAACCTTTGAACACTTACAAATTTTCCCAATCTTGGGAGAAATCCAAAGCTTACGTGGAGGAGTTGTATCATCGTGAGATCAACTGTAAAGGAGGAGATCTGGACCATTGAATTCCATGTCCAGACACTAGAAGGAGCACGTAGAGGAGAAAGACAGATCCTAGTCATTGGATTTGAGCGCAAAGGATTGAAAATCGTACGATCCATAGGTAAGTGCACGAGCCTTAAACTCTTTTTAAGTGCACAGGTAGCGACAGATCTGAGGGAAAGGTGGCGACATATCTAAGACTCCAAAGCGGAAGTACTCTAGGAGTTCTCAGATAAGCAGAGTGTGAGACTTCCGAAGCTCCGAAGCTCGGAGCTCATCCCAGCCATTGGTGTTGGAAGGGGCACATGTCAACATATATGAAACTCTGAAGAAAAGTCACTTCGAGAGTTTTTAGTTGAGGAGTGTGTAAAAATCCTGAGGCTCCAAAGAAGCGGAGTAGATCTCAACCATCTGTCAGTCAGAGACACATGGTGGGAGATTCAACATCCAAGAGGAGCGGGTGCAGAGTTGGGTGAAGAACTCCTGAAGTCATTGGGAGTTGAATCATATCTAGGAATTGATCCTGCGGGGACAGGTGTCACCATATCCTGCACTCCGGAGCGTAAGCACTTCGGAGGAAGTGGAGAGTGGAGGTGTGAGGACTCGCAAAGGCCATAGTCTTGAAGTCATCCCAGCTGTCCATTGGAAGGGGATGCATGGCAGAAGATCTACCAATCCAGAGAAATGTTACCCTAGGAGAACAATGAATTGGGTGGTGGAAGAGCTCCCGAAGGTCGGAGCGTCGGAGTCCATCTAGGTTGTCCATCGTAATTGGACAGGTGTCAGCAGATTGCGAACTTCAGAGACTTAGCATTCCGGAGGTCTTGTGGAGAGGTGGTTCAGAATTTTTTGAAAACGCTAGAGCCCGAAGTTTCTGTGGGCCATTGATCCCAAAGAAGAGCGTGATCGTTGATTTGCGAGGGGATGCATGGAAGATGGAGGTTCACTCTACATGAAGGTCACTCTGGAAGAATTGTCCACACCGTGAAGTGAGAATGGACGAACAACAAAATTAGAAGCACCTTTTGGGTCAAGTCCCAAGCTAGAGCCTGAGGTCTCATGTGGAGAGGGGCCCAGAAGAAGGAGATAGCACCCACCAATTTAAAACTGTGTAAGAGTGCCAAGGAAAGGTCCTGTGGGTTACATAGAACCTGCGCCTAAGAAGATAAGGGGCTTGTGTAAATATGTTTTGGGTTCCAGCAAGGGTCGAAGAGTCGATCTGACTCAGTGTTTTGAACGATCCTTGACCGAGAGGTCAAAGAACCCCTAGGAGAGAAGGGGGGATCCTACATCAAGTGGTATCAGAGCCTATAAAAGGTTATGTCTGATACCATAAAGTGGTATCAGAGCCTGTTTCTTATTTTAGGTAGCAGGTAGGAGACAAAGGATATTGGATGATACCATCAAGTGGTATCAAAGCTTGATTTTTTCTATAGATTATAGGAAAAGGAGGAGACAAAAGAGATAGTCTGATACCATCAAGTGGTATCAGAATTTGAATTTCACCTGTAGAAAACAGGTGAAGGAAGGCAGAGTGTGATTCTTTGTAAAGATTGTTGCAAGGTGTGCAATAGATGGTAGACATCTAGGTGGGCCGAGCTAGAAGAACCAGTCATGTTCTTGAAGGAAGGAAGATGGATACTGAAGGCCATGAGCGTGGTCAAAGAGGAGACTGCCAGCATACAATAAAAGCAGAGGTGGACAAGGAGCTCAAGGAAATCAGATCAGAAATGGAGAAGCTGACATTGAAGATGGAACATGAATCTCAGGTACATTAGAGGTACAAATGTCCCATGAATTAGAGAGAAAAATGGCTTGTTCAGAAGTTGTTGGCTAGAAGGAAGCAACAAGTATTGAGGAGGTGGCTGAGGAAAGTTGAAAACCTCAGTGGCACATAGGAGATGGTTTGCATCTGTGAGCCAGAAGTTGGAGAAAACCTTAGTGATAAGGAGAGGAGATCGAGAAGAGATATTGTAAACTTCTAGGAGGGTAGCAATGATCTTCCAAATTTCCAGGTAGGCAATGATATGAGACCAACAATTGATCTCATAGACTATCAGGAGGGCAGGAGTGAAATCACAAATTTCTAGGAGGGCAAGGGAGAAGAGATGAACTCAGTAGAGAGTTCATATCAACAAGGGGTGCTAACAAAGGAGGATCATAGGAGTGTTCTGATCATTGGTGGAATTTAGATATTCCTGCCAATTAGCTAAGAAGAGGCCAGTGCATAAATTTCAGGTGCAGAAGAAGGGAAAAAACAACCAGCAAGAACTTTCATAAAGGAGGAGAAGGAGAAGACATCAAAATCTGCCCAAGAAGTAGCAGAAGAAGAAGATAATTCATAGGAATGGCTCAAAAATTTCACCCAGGAAGCTGAACAGGAGATGACTGCAACACTGAAGTCTGCAACAGAAGAGGAAGCAAATAGCATGGACTTTGTTGATCTGTGTGAGGAATTGGAATCTCTGGAGAGAAGGGTGATAGTGCAAAGCATGCACATCCAACAAACTAAGTTGGAAATAGATGGATGAATATGCTAGCATGAGGAGCAGCTAGAAGAAGCTGGGAGTGTACCAACAACAGAGCTAACATAAGCCGATATGTCAGAGGAGATAGTTGAGCAACAACTCAGTGAGGATACTGTTATAAGCAAAATCTGTCCGTAGGGATGGATCCGACCTATCCGGCTGTGAAGCCGGTTACAGCCCCTTTGGTAGCTCGGCACGAGGTAGAGGCTACCCGCACCACAGGTGGTCCTTCGCCTGAGGCGGTAAAGAAGGGGAAGAAGAAAGGTGAAATACTTACAAGAAGTCCTTCTCAGGACCACCCACCTTGGGTGTTATCCTTCCTTAGCTTCCTGGATGGCCGAAATGGCCTAGGGGATGAAATTTATGGACAATGGGATGAAAATGAGCTCGCTGATTTTTAGGACAGCGAACTAAATAAAGTGGACAACGAGCTGTTCACTCACTTAAAGTGTTGGAAACTGCCCCAGAATGGGTCACCGGGGTAAACCGGTATCCTG
>JASDQU010754557.1:43155-58877 GCA_032191745.1 Picea mariana
GGGGGGGGGGGGCGACATATATGGGGATAAATGTACATGTAATGTGTAAATATATATGTAATAGGGTTGAGCTAATAATAAATGGGCCTTATGTGCAGGTCTAAATAGGTATATACAGAGATCATGTATTCATTATTGGAGACATGTGAATTTTGATGTATGAATGTATTTAGTTATTTGGAGGCGACTCTCCTATTATTTAAGTATTTATTGTATAACTTGTTCATTTTGAATTTTCACTCCACACTCACATTTTGTACATGGTGTCTACTTTTGTTATGTTACAATATTGATGACCCCCCTTTCTCTCCTCGAGGTTTTGCGACCTCCTGGTCAAGGATCATTCAAAACACTGAGTCAGATCAACTCTTCGGCCCCTGTTGGAACCCAAAATCATATTTACACAGGCCCCTTATATTCTTAGGTGCAGGTTCTATGTAACCCGTGGGCCCTTTCCTTGGCACTCTTGGGTAGTTTTAAACTGGTGGGCACTAACTCCTTCTGCTAGGCCCCTCTCCACATGCGACCTGGGGCTATGGCACGGGGCTTAACCCAAAAGGTGATTCAGACTTCGTTGTTCGACCATTCTCACTTCATGTTGCGACCAATTCTTCCAGAGTGACCTTTAAATGGAGTGAACCTTCGTCTTCCATACGTACCCTCACAGATCAACGGTTCACACTCTTCTTTGGGATCAATGGCCCATAGTAACTTTGGTCTCTGGCGCTTTCGAAAAATTTTGAACCACCTCTCCACAAGACCTCCAGAATGCTAAGTCTTTGAAGTTCGCAATCTGCTAGCACTCGTCCAATTACGATGGACGACTTGGATGTAATTTGACACTCCGACCTTCAGGAGTTCTTCCTCCACCCAATTTGTTGTTCTCCCGGAGTAACATTTCTTCGAACTGCAAATATTCTACCATGTGTACCCTTCCAATAGATGGCTGGGATGACTTCGGGACTCCGACCTTCGCGAGTCCTCACACCTCCGCTCTCCACTTCCTCTGAAGTGATTACGCTCCGGAGTGCAGGATCTGGTGACACCTATCCCCGTAGGATCAACACCTAGATCTGCTTTAGCTCCCGACGACTTCAGGAGTTCTTCACCCAACTCTACACCCGCTCCTCTTAGATTTTGTATCTCTCGCCATGTGTCTCTGACTGATAGACGACTGATATATACTCTGCTTCTTCGGGGCCTTGGGAGTTTTACACAATCCTCAGTTGAAAAATACCAAATTGACTTTTCTCCGGAGTTTCAGATTTGTGGACATGTTCCCCTTCCAACACCAATGGCTGGGATGAGCTCTGGGATTCGAAGCTTCGACAATCTCACACTCTTCTTATCTGAGAACTCTCGGAGTACTTCCACTCCAGAGTCTCATATATGTTTCCACCTGTCCCTCTGTACGATGGTCGGTTCCGACGAGCTTCGAAACTTCAGGACTTCAGCTATCCTGTAATCCTGTGCATTTAAAAAGAGTTTAAGGCTCGTGCACTTACCTCTGGATTGGATGATTTTCGATCCTCTACGCTCATATACAACGGCTAGGATCTATCTTTCTCCTCTACATGTTCCTTTTGTTGTCTAGATGTGGAATTCAATGGTCCAGATATCCTCCTTTGCAGTTGATCTGACGGCTGCTACAACTTCTCCATGTAAGCTTTGGCTTTCTCCCAAGATTAGGAAAATTTGTAAGTGTTCAAAGGTTTTGGCCCTTGAACCTTCTCCTGTGAGCCCGACTGTTGGGTCTCGACTTACGCTTCTCCTTCTGAGCTTTGGGACTTGGAACAAGTCTGTCTACGCACACCTTGTGCTATCTCTTCTGAGATTTTGAACTTATTCAGTCTCCTAAGGGTCTCGGCCCTCTGCTTCCTTCAAAGTATTTTTGGTGCCCTTCTGGCACGCTTTGCACTCTTTTCCTCCAGATCCTCTACCAACACTTGAACAAGATGTTGGTCTTATGCATTCCTTGCACAACTTCACTCCTTGAGTCCTGAATTCTGAGAATTCGCTCGCGCACTCCTTGTGCTTTCTGTATAAACTTGCACTCGACTCTCCTTCGAGTCTTGACCTTATGATGTACCCTCTTGGAAACCTTTCTCCCGGAACTTTGAATTAAAGTTCTTACGCACTCCTTGTGCTCAACTAAGCCTTCATATGACTTCAGACTTTCAACACTTCATCTAAGTGTTGTCCTGGTGCACTCCTTACATAGGTCTTCCTCTTACTTCCTGAAATCCTTTAGGTTCACTAATGCATCCCATGCATCCTCTCAATGCACACTTGTAGAGATCCTTTCCACAAAGTGTTCAACAACTCTGGTTCCTTCAACCATCTCCCAACACTTCAGAATGTGTTGGTCATGTGCACTCTTTTCATCTGGTCGAAGCACTCCTTGTTGAGCCTTTCCTTTAGAGTGTTCAACAACTATGAAGTATCTCTCTTGTCTGTTTACCAGAGTGTTCAATAACTCTAGGGTGTCTTCCCTAACACTTATCCTCTCAAAACTCGAAATAGAGTTCACTTGTGCACACTTGCACCTGCTCTATGCCCTCCTGGAAAAGATCTCAGAGTATTCAACAACTCTGGCTAAAAATTCCCCTGCAAGGTGTTCAGTAACCTTGAGGATCCTCTTGAGTATGTAAATGTTCTGGTGTTCCCTCTTGGCACATTCTCTCCTAAACTCGAAACATAATTTAGGTACACACTCCTTGCGTTGGCTCACATAGTTTCCAAGAATTTGTCATGACCTCCTTCCATTTAGTCTAAAGAACCCAAAATAATTTAACAAAACTCATAGATAGAGAAATTATATCCTTACCCTGCATATGAAACCAATCACATACATCTACAACATACATTCATAAGCACACATATAACATTCATTAAACACATAAACGCACAAAAAACTCATAGGCAGGAAAAACTTCTCTCTTTGTATTAATAAGAATGTATGTTTACAATGTGTACAAGCTCAAACTTCAATAGAGTCTCGACTCTCTCCTCTCCTTATTCTCTTCCACTCTAACTTACTTATGAAATTTGATACAAAGTTTTTTTAACAAAAGAGGGGCTCCTTGAGCCTTCCCTCCAACTACTCTAGTAGTGTCTAATCACCACTACAACGCCTAACTACCGAGGTAGATTACATTGAAATATCATTAACAATTCAGATCTGAGGCGATGCTCGAGATCTGTCCAGCTCAAGCCTATTAAAAGAAACTTCATCTACTGCATGTACAAAGGCATGAATTAGATCTATCAAGCTTGACAACATTTAATTTTCTTTTAATTACATATAAATTTTAAAATTGAGGGAAAAATGAGAGGGCTAGCGCCTCTCCCCTCATTGAATGAGCTTTGATGTGATAAATAGCTGGCATGCTATTGAGGTGGAGCGATGCTCCTGCATCATACTCCACTACTGGTAAAATCATGAGCTCCTTCTCATGAGCTCCCTCTACTCCACTGTTGAAATCCCCCTGGATCCCAAACTCTTCTTTGGAGTTGTCCACCTACTCCTCTGATATGTTGTTGTTGTTTTTGCTTCCCTGCTGTTCTTGCAGGTCCTCCTCTGTTCATCTTCCTCCTGCTGACAGCTTCTTGTGTTGACCTCAACATCAACCTCATTATCTCCTCTACTACCTCCTCTAGCTGCTCCACTGGTTGGCCTTTTCTTTCATGCAAAATTCCTTGCTATACTTCCTCCTTATCAATGGGTAGATCAAATTGATCTCCCATGATGCTTTCATTACTTGTGGTCTTGAATTACCACTTCCCTATAGATTTAGACTTTGTAGTATCCTCACTAAGTTGTTGCTCAGCTATCTCCTCTGACATATCAACTTATGTCAGCTCTGTTGTTGGTACACTCCCAACTTCTTCCAGCTGCTCCTCATGCTGGCATGTTCATCCATTTGTTTCCAACTTAGTTTGTTGGATGTGCATGCTTTGCACTATCACCCTTCTCTCCAGAGATTCCAATTCCTCACACAAATCAACAAAGTCCATGCTATCTTCTTCCTCTTCGGATGCAGACTTCAGTGCTACAGTCATCTCCTGTTCAGCTTCCTGGATGAAATTTTTGAGCCATTCCTATGAATTCTCTTCTTCTTCTGCTACTTCTTGGGCAGATTTTGATGTCTTCTTCTTCTCCTCCTCTATGAAAATTCTTGTTGGTTGTTTTTTCCCTTCTTCTGCACCTGAACTTTGTGCATTGGCCTCTTCTTGGCTAATTGGCAGGAATATCTAAATTCCACCAATGATCAAAACACTCCTCTGATCCTCCTTTGTTAGCACCCCTTGTCGATATGAACTCTCTACTGAGTTCATCTCTTCTCCCTTGCCCTCCTGGAAATTTGTGATTTCACTCCTACCCTCCTGACAGTCTATGAGATCAACTGTTGGTCTCATATCATTGCCTACCTGGAAATTTGGAAGATCACCGCTACCCTCCTAGAAGTCTACAATATCTCTACTCGATCTCCTCTCCTTATCACTGAGGCTTTCTCGAACTTCTGGCTCGCAGATGCAAACCATATCCTATGTGCCACTGAGGGTTTCAACTTTCCTTAGCCACCTCCTCAATACTTGTTTCTTCCTTCTAGCCAACAACTTCTGAACAAGCCATTTTTCTCTCTAATTCATGGGACATTCGTACCTCCAACGTACCTGGGATTCCTATTCCATCTTCAATGTCAGCCTCTCCATTTCTGATTTGATTTCCTTAAGCTCCTTGTCCACCTCTGCTTTTATTTTCTGTTGGCAGTCTCCTCTTCAACCACGCTCATGGCCTTCAGTATCCATCTTTCTTCCTTCAAGAACGCGACTGGTTCTTCTAGCTCGGCCCACCTAGATGTCTACCATATGTTGCACACCTTGCAACAATATTTACAAAGAATCACACTCTGCTTTCCTTCACCTGTTGTCTATAGGAGAAATTCAGATTTTGATACCACTTGATGGTATCAGACTATCTCTTTTGTCTCCTCATTTTCCTATAATCTGTAGACAAAATCAAGCTCTGATACTACTTGATGGTATCATCCAATCTCCTTTGTCTCCTGCTTGCTACCTAAAATAAGAAACAGGCTCTGATACCACTTTATGGTATCAAACATAACCTTTTCTAGGCTCTGCTACCACTTGATGTAGGACCCCCCCTTCTCTCCTAGGGGTTTTGTGACCTCTCGGTTGAGATCTACTCCTCTTGGATGTTGGATCTCCTGCCACGGTTGAGATCTACTCCGCTTCTTCGAAGCCTCGGTATTTTTACACACTCCTCATCTAAAAACTCTCGAAGTGACTTTTCTTCGGAGTTTCATATCTGTTGATACGTGCCCCTTCCAACACCAACAACTGGGATGAGCTCTGAGCTTCGGAGCTTCAACAGTCTCACACTCTGCTTATCTAAGAAATCCTAGAGTACTTCCGCTCCGAAGTCTTAGATCTATCGCCACCTTTCCCTCAGATCTGTCGCTACCTGTGCACTTAAAAAGAGTTTAAGACTCATGCATTTACCTATGGATCGTACAGTTTTCGATCCTTTGCACTCAGATCCAACGACTATGATCTTTCTTTCTCCTCTGCGTAATCCTTCTAGTGTCTGGACATGGAATTCAAAGGTCTAGATCTCCTCCTTTACAGTTGATCTCACCGATGCTACAACTCCTCCACGTAAGCTTTGGCTTTCTCCCAAGATTGGGAAAATTTGTAAGTGTTCAAAGGTTTTGTCCCTTGAACCTTCTCCTACAAGACCAACTAATGGGTCTAGAATTGTGCTTCTCCTTCTAAGCTTTGGGACTTGGAACAAGTCCGTCTGCACACACCTTGTGCTATCTCTTTTGAGATTTTGAATTTACTCAGTCTCCTAAGGGTCTCGGACCTCGACTTCCTTCAAAGTATTTATGGTGCCCTCCTGGCACTCTTTGCACTCTTTTCCTCAAAAGCCTCTACCAACACTTCAACAGGATGTTGGTCTTGTGCATTCCTTTCACAACTTCACTCCTTGAGTCTTGAATTCTGAGAATTCTCTCACGCACTCCTTGCACTTTCTGTGCAAACTTGCACTCAACTCTCCTCCAAGTATTGACCTTATGATGTGCCCTCTTGGAAACCTTTCTCCCAAAACTTCGAATTAAAGTTCTCACGCACTCCTTGCACTCGATTGAGCCTTCATATGACTTCAGACTTTCAACACTTCATTTAAGTATTGGCTTGGTGCACTCCTTGCACAAGTCTTCCTCCTTCTTCTTGAAATCCTTCAAGTTCATTGATGCATCCCCTGCATCCGCTCAATGCACACTTGCAGAGCTCCTTTCC
Organism: Picea mariana; assembly: GCA_032191745.1. Lineage (NCBI taxonomy): Eukaryota > Viridiplantae > Streptophyta > Pinopsida > Pinales > Pinaceae > Picea > Picea mariana. The sequence continues at coordinate 49,483 of JASDQU010754557.1, forward strand.
CCAGAGTGTTCAGAAACTTCGGTTCCTTCAACCTCTCCCAACACTTCAGAATGTGTTGGTCATGTGCACTCTTTGCACCTACCCAAAGCACTCCTTGTTGAGCCTTTCCTTCAGAGTGTTCAGAAACTCTGAAGCATCTCTCATGTATATTTACCATAGTGTTTTCTAAATCTCGGGTGTCTTCCCTAACACTTCTCCTCTCATAACTCGAAACATAGTTCACTTGTGCACACTTGCACCTGCTCTATGCCCTCCTGGCGGATCTCTCAGATTATTCAATAAATCTGGTTGTGGTTTCTCCTACACAGACTTTCCCCTCCAAGGTGTTCAGTAACCTTGAGGCTTCTCTTGATTCTATAAATGTTTTGGTGTGCCCTCCTAGCACGTTCTCTCCTAAAATTGAAACATAATTCAGGTACACACTCAATGTGTTGGCTCACAGAGTTTCCAGGATTTTGTCATGCAGTCCTTGCATTTAGCCTAAAGAACCTAGAACAATTTAACAAAACTCAAAGATAGAGAAATTCTATCCTTACACTGCAGATGAAACCTATTGCATACATCTATAACATACATTCATAAGCACACAGATAACATTCAGTAAACACATAAACGCACAAAAAATTCATATTTAGGAATAATTGCTCTCTTTGTATTAATATGAATGCTTGTTTACAATGTGTACAAGCTCGGACTACAACAGAGTCTTGGCTCTCTCCTCTCCTTATTCTCTTCCTCTCTAACTTACTTATGAAATTTGATACAAAGATCTTTTTACAAAAGAGGGGCTCCTCGAGCCTTCCCTCCAACTACTCTAGTGGCGTCTAATCACCATTACAATGCCTAACTACCGAGGTAGATTACATTGAAAGATCATTAACAATTCATATATGAGGAAATGCTCGAGATCTGTCCAGCTCAAGCCTATTAAAGGAAACTTCATCTACTACCTGTACAAAGGCATGACTCGGCTCTATCAAGCCTGAAAACATTTAATTTTCTTTTAATTACATTTAAATTTTAAAATTGAGGGCAAAATGAGAGGGTTGGCACCTCTCCCCTCCTTGAATGTGCTTTGATGTGCTAAATAGCTGACGCGCTGCTAAGGTGGAGCGATGCTCCTGCATCAGATATTTTAAAATTTTGGTACACAAAATATTCACCATTAATTTAATATCACCATTTAATTCCAAATCATGTCCATAATGGCCACTCCTGCATTCTCATAATGTACGGTGAGCCACATGCACTACTAAGATTGCCATGGAAGGTCCCGAGGGACCATTTGGATGAAAATTCACATTGTGTGTTGGGACATGAATATTCTTCATTATTATTCATCAACCTTACACTTTTTATTTTACCCATTGGCACAAACTAGGTGTTAAAATATCCTTAGTAGTGAACTTATGCTATGCAAGTTACATGGCAATGTCAAAAGCTTGCTCCACACTGTCAATATCCTTGATCAACATCTGAAAAACTCCTTAGAGGTGTCAAAATTCTTGTTAGGAGGAAGTAAACAATGATGACATGTGTCTCACTTGAGTCATTGTTCAAAAACATTCTGTGGAAATTTCGAGAAATCATTGCTCAATTCAAATTCAGAAATGTCATATCAACCTTGAGGTTCCCTAGATCTATTTCCTATGAACTTTCAACCTTATGGATGAATGTGAAATATAGATTACAATAGTACATATTTCACTTTTTTTCCAACAAGATACACAAGGAAACCAAACAAAATAAACATTGAACATTTGTACTTCAAGCGAACTATTTTTCCAACCCTTTGGGCATAAATGCCAACATATAACATATCTGAAAATCACTTATTAACACCATATTTGTTACAACCACAAATATACCCTCTTAGTTTCTATATACTTCTCAAATCATTCTACAAAATTTTCTAACTATTCATGATAAATAAACATGCCAAGTGCCACTAGAACCTACTCATTCAACATGAGAATATAAGATGAAAATCAGATATGCAAGTACACAAAGTTTGGACAAGAAAGTACACTTCATATACACATAAGAATGAAGTTATAAGTACATAATTCAGAAGTTGCTTCCACTATAAGAATCCATTCAAACAAAGTTTATTTATGATAAAAAAAATCAATAGATAAGTACGAAGAAGGTTATACCTTCTATAACTTTGACTTTTTCTGATTTTCCATCACCAAAATGAGGATTACTAGACAATTTTTGCTAAAATTGCAACTTTATATTTAATCAAATTGTTGTTTTCAGTGCACAAATAGATTCAACATATGCAAATACCCCTATTGCAACCAAATTGTGAAATGCTAACATCATCAATCCAAAATGATTCATGACATATTCAAAGTATCAATTTCCCCCTCCTACTATTATACAATGTAAAAAAAGCCATCACATAGAATGTTTAGATTACTATTATAAATATGAAGTACCATAATCATAATAAAAATTATATAAATATTTATGTAAACAAATTTGTTATCCCCAAAAAAAAAATTTCATACATCAATTTTATGTTTTGTTATTTCACAATCTTAAAATAAATTATCATCATTATTATAAAATACCAATCACCACAATAACTTTGCTTGAGCTGAATTTTTATATACAATAACTAAATAACTATATATATGTTTTAAAAAAAATTCCTCCAATTAAATATCCCAAAACTACACTTAAACTAATTTAGCTATTCAATGTTTTTAGACTCATATACGTGTGCATGTGTGTTTTGTTAGGATGTCGATGGAGATCATTAATCTGCTAAGAAAGATTGTAATATCCCAAAACTACACTTAAACTAATTGAGTTATTCAATGTTTTAGACTCACACACGTGTGCATGTGTGTTTTGTTAGGATATCGATGGAGATCATTAAGCTGCTAAGAAACATTGCATTGAACCACATTAAGTTGTGTGCAGATAATTAATTAACTTAAATTATTTTAAGTAACTTAGTACTCATACCTTTGGTGTAGTTGATGTTATGTGTGTCCTTGGAAATTCATTTATAAATAAAGATGTGAGGTATGTATAAGTATATTTTTGCAACCATGTAATTTTTTTATTATGAAATTTTTATTATGCATTGTAAATTTTTATTTGATGATGAGCTTGTAAAAGGAGATTTAAGGGATTAATTCAATTAATTGTTGTTAATGTGATTTAGAATTTGGTTAATTTTATATTAATATATGCTTAGTTTGAATATTTTTAAGTGAGACACATTAATATACTAAGAATACCATTTACAAATTTGTAAAATTATATATTGAATTATACACAGACTTTGTATCTTATTTATACTAAAAACAAATATCACTTTATCTAAAATATAATCTTAAATATTAAAAAAAAAATGACATCAATTTCCATATATAATCCTCTTATACATAATAAATCAACCTTATTCAAAACACAATGAAAGAGTCAAAAATCCCTTATACATAATAAACCAACCTTATTCTAAACACAAAATGAAAAGGGAGTGAAAAATCCAATTACTTATGAACACAAAATGAAAAAGGAGTGAAAAATCCAATAAATCGTGGTTGTTAAAAATGAAAAGGAGTGAAAAATCCAATAAATAATTATGGTTGTTTTCTTTTACACCTAACGAAATAAAATGGTATCCCAATGTTCTTGGATGGGATAGGATATGTATATGTATACAATAACCTTATTCTAAACACACATTGGAAAAATGAAAAAGGAGTGAAAAATCCAATAAATTATAGTTGTTCAAAATGAAAAAGGAGTGAAAATTCCAATAAATTATGGTTGCTTTAATTTACACCTAAAGAATAAAAATAGTATCACAATGTTTTTGGATGGATATGTATATGTATACAATCATATTAATTAATAAAATAAATAGAACAAAATTATTATATTTCTTAAAAATAATAATAAACAAAAAAATAAAGTAATATAGAATCATTTTAATTCTAAATCTATTAAACACTAAATAATTTTTAATTTTTTTATATTTTCATAATTTTATAATTAACAAATTATAAAAAGAAAATCATGGTAGTTATTTGGAATGGTTTGATTATGAATTCACTTGTAAAACAAGGTAACTAATTTTTCAAACCATCCCATTATCAAAATTCATGGGCATAATTGGAAATGCATTTGACTTATCAAGAAAAATCCTGGTAGTTATTTGGAATGGTTTGATTATGAATTCACTTGTAAAACAAGGTAATCAATTTTTCAAACCATCCCATTATCAAAATTCAAGGGCATAATTGGAAATGCATTTGACTTATCTTCAATAGATTGTGAATGATTAAGATGGTGACATAGTTGGAAATGCATTTGACTTATCTTCAATAGATTGTGAATAGTTAAGATGGTAGGAGATTAGAGTAAAGATATGGGTTTATTGCATTGCATTTTTTGCATTAAAAATTAAGAGATTCATCATTAATATAAGATTGGCATTTAATTTCAAATCACATACATGATGGCTCCTCTTGCATTTTCGTAATGTACAAAATTTGTTGACCTAACCTTTGAGCCACATGTACTAATAAAATCACCATCTAAGATCTTGAAGGACCTTTTAGATGAATATACTCCTTAAGTGTTGGCCCATGAATATTCTTCATTCTCCCCCTGTAACTTTACACCTTTTTCTTTACCCACCAACACAAACTAGGTGTTAAATATCCTTGGTAGTGGCTCTAATGCTATGCAAGTTGCATGGTGGTGTTAAAATCTTTCTCCACACCATCAATTTCCTTGATCAGATGGCTTGCAAACTCCTTAGAGGTGTTATTTCTTTTCAGAAGGTAGTACACAATGATGACCCATGTCCCAAGTGAGTCATTGTTCAAGAGCATTCTATGTAAATTTTAAGAAATCATTTCTCAATGCAAATTTAGAAATTTTATCTCAACTTTGAGGTTCCCTGGATCTATTTCTTGTGAATTTTCAGCCTTAGGGTTGAATCTAAAATTTAAATTACAATACTATATATTTCACATTTCTCCAAACAAATACACAAGACAACCTAAGAAAATAATGATCATTTGTACTTCAAGGTAACTATGTTTCCAGTACTTAGGGTGTAGATCCCAATATATAACAAATATGAAAATTATTTATCAACACGATTTTGTTACAACCATTTGTAAGGCACACTAGTCTATGTCAATGGGTTTGCTAGGGATGTTATTCACAAATATGGGAAGACATCCCTTGGGTTATACAAAGACCTTACACATCTCATTCATACTAAGAAGCACCTAATGTTTCTCGATAAAATTAACTTAGAATATACTCATAAATATGAAAAAAAATAACATCAATTTCTAAATATAAAATTCTCTTATATACAATACAACAACCTTAGCCCCAAGGGTTAGCTCAAGTGGTTATGAGCCAGACATGAAGCTATCCCCAACGAAGGAGATCATGGGTTTGAATATCTTGTTTCTCCTTGTGGTTAGGCCCTGTAATCAGGGTCGACAGTTTACCTTGTTTACCATCCACGAATTGAGAAGTACTCGGGGGTTTGCTGCAAGATATTCCATCAAATATAATGATAATAATAATAATAATAATTATTATTATTATTATTATTTTGAAACACAAAATGAAAAAATAGTAAAAATGCAAATCTTTATGGTAATTTTGAATTTACACTTAGAGAAATAAAACATTATTACAATTTAATTGGGCGAGATATACACCCTATATATAATTATACTTATAAAATAAAAACATAAATAACTTTTTTGAAAATATAATAATAAAGTAAAAAATTAATAAAAATGAAATAAACAATTCTAAATTCAATTTAATTCCAAATCTATTAAACATTGAATAATTTTCAATATCTATATTTAATAAATCTATAATTGATKATTTATATAAGGAGACCCTATATTACTTACTTGGAAACCTTCAAAACCATATTAAAATTAATTAAAGTAAAATGCAATAACTTATTATCATGGAATTTAATGGTGATCATGTATTTTAATTAAATTAAACAAGTATGACCTACCAAGATGGGCCCATATTGAGAGTAGTTATTGAAGTTCTCAAGGTAGGTTTGTGGCTACTGAAAAGATAATATTATTTTGTTGAAGTCATTATATCGAGAAAAAGGTTAACCTATTCTTGTAGCTGCTAGGGAGGTTCATGTCAAAAGGTATAGAGGATTTAAAAGAGATAATTTCTTGTCTTGATTTGGAAGTGTCATGCATGTCGTGTCTTATCACGAAATTATAGAATTGGAGGTCATAATTTCTTAAAACAGTTTTAAGAACCAATGTATATCTGCTAACTATTTAGAAGAACACTCCAAATCAAAGATGCACAATATATGGGTTATCAAATTACAATATGAATGAACTTGGATTTTTGAAAAGAATGGAGAATTGTTTCAAAATATAAAAAATGTTAAGAAATGGAAAAATTGTTGAAGTGAGTTTGAAGAAAATGAGTTAAATTTATTGGACAATAGGTGAATTAGCTGAAATTACAGAGGGTATACTTTTGATGTTAAGGAAATAGATTATTTATGTGAAAGACATTCGAATGGATAATGAAAGCAAAGGGTTTCACAAATAAGGGGAAAGGAAGATAGCAAGTCATGGCTTAAATGACTCCAATAGATATGGGAACTTGGTAGTAAGCATGATGAACTTAATATTTTGTTTGTCCCAATTTTGGGTGTAATTTTAAATGACAACATATTTTACATGTAAATTATGTTGGTTCATGGCTTTCCAAAGATCTCAAAAGAGTTAGACTTTGTGGATGTCTATATTGGAAATTTGAGACAATTGATGTTGAAATTATGCTTATGTTGAGAGGGGGTAAATCAATACACAATACTTTCTACTTTATTTAATCATTCATCAATAATTCTTTAGATGAGAAACAATAATCACATATAAATTCCAATCACAATCATAGAGTTTAACATGGAAATTCAATCGGGAGAAAACCATCAAACTTGTCTTTATATTTTTTTGTAGAAATCGATCTATTGTTACAAATATTATAGGCACCAACCTACTGGAGACACCAATCTCCTCAACTTAGCACCAAATCAGCAAGATGTAGGAACCAATCTACTGGAGACACCAATCTTCTCAACTGTGCACCAACTCAACAACACTTGTAGGAACTTACCTATTGTTACAATATTTGCAAGCACCAACATGTTGGAGACATTGATCCCCTCACTTGAGCACCAACTCAACAATATATGTGTAGACACCAATCCAATATCTTCATACACATATTACTTTTGACTTCACCTGCATGCTTCATTTCACAGACAATCCTTCAAACCCTACTCATATGCAGTCTTCATGCCCTAGAGAACCTCATAGAATCATTCCCAAAATATAATCCTAATCTACAGCATCACAACCTCAAAACGTCCCACATTGCAACATCACAACCTCAAAACAACACACATTGCAGCATCATAGACCTTCATATCACACCTTAAGAACAAGAAAATCCCAAGAAGACTCCTCCTCCACACCTTTAGACCCATAAACCATCAGACTTGATATCTTGGTTGGTTTCACTACAAATGTGCACATATATCTTGTATTTATAGTAATTATGTCATCACTTTTAGGGATGACCTATAAAGACTGGCCAAGTCGACCTAAATTTTTTGCCTGGGTTGTCAGACAGAAAAATTCATATATCCTCAATCCTAGGGAGTTAGAGAGAATGCCATATATCATTAGAAATGTATCAGAATAATATTTCCAACCATATAACCTATGCTCCCATTTGAGCTAGGTATATAGGGTAAAAATTCCTTCAAATATAGGGTATCCAAACTAAGCATCAATAATCCAAAAACAATGTTTCCAACAATCTCCATCTTGCAATGTTTATCTTGGACATCTATAGTCTCCCCCTGTCTTTGACATAAATGACAATAATATTTCCAACAACCTCCTCCTTTGTCAATCATGACAACCCTTAGTCAATTATGATACTCCCCCTGTGTTACACACCAAATTCTCACACTACTAAGTGTGGATTTGTCACACTTTAGTGAGGGAGTGTCTATCATAATCCCTAGACATGTTAGAAGAGAAATTTATCATATGAAGGTCAAAATACTATGTGCACATGTATTATTCATTTTTTTTGAAAAAAGGAAATTAATTTAGTGTCAGAATCCACCTTACATTAGTTTCCTAATCTGAAGGAGAAGTTGAGAATCTCATGGATGGTTGAGATATTTTCTCAAACCAAAATCCTAATTTGGTGGATATTGAGAGATATTTCCTTCTTAAAATCCTTGAGATATATTTTCTCCCTAAAATCCTTGAGAGATATTTTCTCCCTAAAAATATTGGAGATCCCAATTTAGTGGATCTAGTGAGTGATCTTCTTCATAGTGGTTAAGCCTCCAAATCCTATATAATGAGGGAATTACAAGGTGAGAGGGTGGAGGAGAATCCATAAGGGCATCATAATTATGATCATAAGACATTCAAGAGAGGGGATGGATAGGAGGAGAATTGGAGGAGGCTTGAAGCACATCATGATTGTAAGTTCCATTGTTTCTCATATTAACAAAATTGACCTATTTCCTTATTTTTGTCTCATTTCAAGTTTACGTATGGATGATTGTGATCTAGTTATGATAGATTTTATCTAACTTGTTACAAGTAGTATAAGAGGAGGATAGTTTTGTTTCTTTGCAGGTAGACTACGTTTGGATCTGGACTAGATCCAACCTTGGAATGACAAGGAGCAATAAGGACAATCGACATAAAAAGGTGCCTCATTCTCTTCCTCCTTCTCTATTATTTCATGTGTAAATATGTGGAAACTAGGAATTTTAGTGTCCATTTGTTCTAGTTGTCTTAGTTGAAGAAAACCCAACTAAGGGGGCTCAACCTATCTACAGAGTGATATTTCTCACAATAGTTTGAGTCAAATATTTCATTAGATCTCGTAACTGAACCTTCATTTCATCTGCCTATGTCAGTTGATCCTCTTTCTTCCTTCGGTGAACATTTCCCTATTAGTAACCAGGAGTCTAATCGGGTGTGAAAATTGGTGACAACATAAGAGTTGGTGGATGAAACAAAGCTTGGGGGGAATGTCTCCAACCTCTGGAAATCATGCTGGAGTTAAGCTGCTAGATTTTTGAGCTGGGGGCAAAGTATCGAGCACAGTTTCATTTTTAGTTTCAAGCTCGTGTAAAAATGAAACTAACCTGAGCATAGTTTATTTTTGGTTTCAAGCTCGTGTAAAAATGAAACCAATACCAAGCTCAGTCTTTGTTCTTTCTTGTGCTCGTAAATACATGAGAATAAGTTACTGAGCTTAGTCTTTGTTATTTCGTGTGCTCGTAAATACATGAGAATAAGTTAATA
>JASDQU010754558.1:9981-25308 GCA_032191745.1 Picea mariana
AATTTGTGTTTGGCCCATTTGAGTCCCCTAATACCCCTTTCTTCCATCTCTTGTGGAATTATGACCCCTGTGTTCTTTTCCTTCTCGTCTGTAGCTAATGATATATTTTTTAATTATTACTTTCAATATACATTGTTTGCATATTACATTTCTTTGTCCTTGGCCACTCATTGGATATAAAAATATACATTGCTAATATAAGGATAACAAATATGGTGTTACATTCCCCTCTCCTAAATTTTACATTGTACTCAATGCACATCACCATACATACATACATACATATGCACACAACAAGTTTTACATCAAAATTTTGTTTACGTCAGATTTCAAATTTTATGTGGGTATGCCTCTCGCATTGCATATTCTAGTGCCTATGTCAATTCCTCGGGGCTGTAATAGGTCCATTGGAACTTTACCTTCCCTATGGATTTGTTCTGGAGCACCATGAATTTCCATTCCAGTATATGCACTAGTTGTACTTGGAGGTCTCCTTCGGGCTCTACGTAAATCAAAGTCCAATAAAAAACATGGTTAGGATTGTGCACATAATTTTTTAATAATTACAAATGAAATACATTATGCACTTTCATGGAATCAGGAAATGCAAGCATGTATGCAACTGGTCTTATTCTATCTAATATCTCGTATGGAACAAAATATCTGGCTGCTAGCTTGGTGTATCTTCCCAGCTTCAAAGATATATTCTTTGGCTTCACTTTCAAAAACACATGCTCTCCCACTTTAAATTCTTTGGGTGTCCTACATTTATCTACATAACTCTTATGTCTATCCCATGTTTCCTTTAAAACTTGTTTAATTTTAACCATTTGTTCTTCCATTTCCTTGAGTAACTCTGGCTCAAGTACCACTCTATCTCCTGGATTGTCCCAACTCACTGGAGTATTGTATTTCTATCATATAAGGTTTTAAGAACAAGAGAGAGATTAATAAGATACAATAGACACAAGAAGCATATTAAGCACTCGACACCATGAATTATCTTGGAAAACCCTTAGAGGGAAAACCAACCAAAGATATCTTTGTTCTCTTGACCAAATCTGGCCAAGCTAGCCAAGTGATCCTTCACCACTCACCTCTAGAAACATTACAATGGAGTCTCCTAAGACTATTTAAAGTCTTCATTACATTAAATACGACGGGTTACCAAAACCATGAGCTCAAAAACTACCACTCTCGACCTAAAGTGGATTTAACTCATTGACTCTTTTACTGAGTCATGTTTAACCCAAAAACCCCCCTTTTAAACTTGACTTGGGGTTATCATCGAGGTCCTACCCCCTTTAAGAATAAATTGGTCCTAACCATCTCACATTTTGTGATTACTTCACACATTCCCTCTTAATCAAAGATTTAACTTCTCTGATTCAAACATCAAGCCAACATATGAGTACACCTGCCACCCTTGTATCTATGTAAGTGGTTCATTCCACAAGTTGATCCTACATCCTCACTATGCATGAGAAGGATGAATCCATGAACTACCATGCTACATGTATTCTTGAATAAAATGGCTTACAACAAACATGGGGAATACAACCTGCCTAAGGCTAGGATTTACAACTTGGACCCAAAAACTCTAGGGTGTCAGGTACAATCGATCATGCACCCCTACTTTTCAAAAAACACATATATTTCAAATTTAGGTACAACAAGCATTTGAATTATTTATGACAACATCAATATTAGCCTCATCATGTGCCTAAAACATAAGCCAATATAAAAAACTAGGATCATTACCAATTATTCTCACCATTGCTTCTACTTTGCCTCTTCATTTAGACCCTACCATTACTTAAAATCCGTGAACATGTAGATCTTTTGATATGGCATAAAAAAGAGTTCCAATATGTGAACGAATGATCTAGATTTATGGGGGAACCAAATGAATCACATAAATAAGACATAAACATAGAGATACAATAATACTCAATTTCTATTAAATACTAAAATATGTAGAGACTATAAAAGAAAATACATAGTGAAATGAACTCATTGGAATGGTGGTAGATTATATCTAAGAAGAGATGTGATGACTACATGTATTCACAAGAATATGTTTACAATGAGGCTCCAAAGGAAATTTTAACAGAAAGAATAAATGAGAAAACTATAAACATCCAAACCCTAACCCCAGAAGATGAAATGCCAAAAGGTCTGTGGACCCCGTTGGGGGTAGTTGAAATGTCAACTTCCCTAGGGCATAACTTTTGCATATGATCTCTATTTGGGGAACTCGATACCTCTTAGGAAAGGTTTATCAAATAAGTACACATTCCTAACAACCCAATACATGAATCCAACATCTATTGGGTGCTTCCACGTAAAACAAATGTCATTTATGGCCTCAAAATGATCCCAGAAGTTTGGGACTCAAAAAGTTGTAGGAAAACTTCCAAAATGGAAAACATAANCTTAGGAAAGGTTTATCAAATAAGTACACATTCCTAACAACCCAATACATGAATCCAACATCTATTGGGTGCTTCCACGTAAAACAAATGTCATTTATGGCCTCAAAATGATCCCAGAAGTTTGGGACTCAAAAAGTTGTAGGAAAACTTCCAAAATGGAAAACATATGTTGAGCTAGTGGAATATGTGGGAGACCATCGATGTTTACCTAGATTATTCTTCTCCCCTTAGGAAGAAATGATATCCATTACATTGAGTGCCCCCATCAAATGGGGAAACTTATGTTGAACTTGATGCTTGGTGAACCACTTTCCTTGGTGGAGTATCTACCCTGTTTTGACAACCTAATAGAGTTGGATCTTCTCTTGGTGGGTTCCCTTAACATGTGTGTCCATGATATGATCAATAGTTTCCTATTCCATGCAGTTAGGGTTGATATATGTAGGTGTCAGTTGCACTTCCACCTCTGATGTGTCTAGTAACGATGGAAAATATGGATGAACGAGGTCCACATTGAATAATGGGTGTAAGCCAAGGAAAGGGAGGAATACTTAAATCAAAAGAATTGTCTCCCACATGATTAATGATGGTGTATGTTACATATAGAAGTGGCCAAAAATTTCTATGGGGTCTTGTAAGGCATTGTTTATGAAAATGCAACCAAACCTTGTCACCTACCTGAAACTTGTGGGGAACCTGATGTTGATCATGGAACTCGTAATTAGCATTGGATTTCTTCAAAATATCATGGACTTGTTGACAGATGTGTTGAATTTTTTCAATGAATTTGGTGGCCTTGTTTCCCTCATATTGAGCATGAGAATATTCTACCAGTGTGGATGCAAGGGGAAGTGCTACATCAATGGGGCCCAATGGTTGAAAACCCCTGCCCACTTGAAAATAGATGTGGTTGTTCAAGCTATGGAGTGATAGTTTGTAGATGTGTTGGATATAAGGAAGGATCTCATCCCCTGTGCATGGATGCTTGGATTTATACATGTCCAGGAGGTGCACAATCATCCTATTGACGACCTATATCTGTCCATCAATATGACGGTGGAAGGGAATGGATTTAGTGAGCTTGGTTTCCAGCAACAGCCAAAGGATAAAACATAATGTGCTCAATAATATGTTGTCCTGTTCTGAGATGATGGTCTATGGTAGTCCAAAGTGCACCAATACATGTTCAAACAAGGGCTTGACAGTGACCTTAGCTATGATACTCTTATTGTAGGCGGTCATAATGGCCATCGTAGAGAATCAATCAAAAACCACAAATACATAGTCATTACCATGCTTGGTGGAGGGGAGACTTGACATATAGTCCATATAGATGGATTCCCAAGGTCAGTCAATAGTAGGAAAAGTTGTGTACAATCCTTGTTTTTTAATGGCTGACTTACCAATGGAGCAGGCCATGTAGGATCTGATATACTTACTAACATCTTGTTAAAGCTTCGACCAATAGAAATACTTATGTATTATTGCCACTATATTATTCATGCTAAAGTGTCCAGCCACCGACCTTTAGTGGGATGTCGAAATCATATTTGCACACTCCTTGAAGGAACATAGAGATGACCCAAATGAAATAGGAGAAATCCTAAAGATGGAAGTCAACAATAGTTGTGCATGTTCCCAATATCTAGTAGGTCGTAGTGAATTCAACATTGTTGTAATAGAGTTGGGACCACCTGGAAGTCTCATTCCCAAAATATTCGAGAACCATGGTTAGTGATGCAACTGGAGGTTGTTTACCCAAAAATATTCTCTGGGCTCAACATGGTGTTTTAAAGTTTCATTGCTCCACAAATGTCCCTTGGTGCTATGGTTCCAGTCAGAGACAATGGCGGGGGTCATAGTTACTACAAAATATTCCCTTGAAAGAGTATTAGTTGGCTACCTTCAGAGGGTTGTGAACCCTCCCACATAATAATTCCTCATGTCAAAATTGTTCAGTTCAGATTTATGAGCTAAGCACATAGTTTGCAAGAATTTCAACGTTGGCCCCCTTTGGCTGTCACTAGGCGGGTCCCTTGGGGATGGGGCCCTTTCAAAACGTATAAGATAAAATATGGTCACAATTAAGGAAATAAAATTCTTCCATGTTTTTGGGATCATAAAAATCTTTCCAACGGGCTATCATGAGCCCGATTCCATGTCCGTATGAACCCGTACAGAGGACGCAAAGTTAGCATCACCAGAATGGCCAAAACCAATAGCTGTGAATTCATGGTCTGATTTTGTTCAGATTATTGTTTCAAAAGGAAAATTAAACCCATACATTGTGTAGGGAAGTGTGATGCCTTTCCAACGGTATATCCTGTGCTTGGTTTCGACCCTCGATTGGTAAGAACGAGCTTTCGCAAGTTCATGACTAATTTCGGACACCAGATTGGTTGCAACGATTAGGGGTTTAAAAATTGTTGTATAGAGTTTTAAATATGATCTAAAAACTAACTTGATCTAAAATTCAAGATCTTTTAACCATTATTTGCATCTGAATTTTTAACTGTTAACCACCTTTGTAATGTAAAATTAAGGAACATCCATCAAGCACATGAGCACATAAACATGTAAGCAAACCATCCATGAACAAGAATTGGTAACAGAGTTCACTAGAACTCCTGGATATGTCTCTGGGCCACTTTCCATATGGGAAGGCTGATAGATTAAGTATTCAAATGCTTACAAAGTGAATTCTGAATTTTGTCAGTCATATACAGTAACAGACTTCAACAACAACTGCAAGTTGAAATTCTGAGACTTTAAAGTATGAACATGAATACCTTTTTGTGTATCCGAAATATTCTGTGAGCACTTTTCTGTCTAGATGCCTGAATGAAAAAATTGAAGCTGGATTTGGAATCCTTGCGAAAAACTGAGTCTTTTGAGTATAAACTCGATATATTTCAGAACTGGACTCAGAGTGCCCTTCTTGGCACAACTCCCAAAATCTACCTTTGATCCGTATAGTCAGTACGGCCTCGAGATGCGTGCAAATCCAAAACCACCTCAATCTATATGCAAAACCACCTCAATTTGTGTGTAAATCCACCTTAGGCTATGTGCAAAACCACTTCGATCCATGTGAAAAACCACCTCGGTCATTGTGAAAAACCACCTCGGTTTGCATACCAGTCTCTGTCTTCATCAAAACTCCCCTTCGAGATCCATGCCCATGGCCCATTTAAATAATGGGAAAAACCCAAAAGGGGGGCGTGGGCCATAGGCCACGCGCCCACCCAAATCCCACCAAATTTGACAATTTTTAAGGTTATTCCACCACCTCTCACCACGTCTCATGGCGGTGGCGCGTTGGTAGATGTGGTGGTTAGGGGGGGCGGAAGTCCCACGGTCAAAACCACGGGCTTCTCCTCCCACCGCATATGTGGTTTGATTTTGGCTTGGCGTGATTTGGTTTAACATATGGTATATATATTATATGGTTTGTAATATGGAATATATGATATGGTATGGCACGATTATGGTTTGGATATATGGTTTGAATTTGGATATAAGTTATGGTTTGGCGCTTACCCAACCATGGGGTCATGGTGGCCTTATCCTAAGGTCTTGGGTTCAATTCCCATATCCCCAAATTACATTTTTTTAAAACCATTTCCAACCATTTTTCACCATTTTAACCATCTTTGATGAAACTTCAACTGCTGATATCTTCGTTATCTGGAGGCCATTTTTCCCGAAACGAATGTCACCAAAAAGCTGCTGACGAGCTCTTCCACTTTGTAAGCTTTAATTTTCATTTTGAATACTTTAATTCTATCGAATTTTGAGATGATCCACCTGGATCAAACCTTCCCACTGGAAAGATTTTTGGCCACCAAAAGTATGAAATCATTCAGAAAATAAGTGTGGGTATAATTGCCTCACTCTTCCGGTCTCTAACCACCTTGCTTTTCTTGGATGCATTCCTTTTAACCCCACATGAAGAAACTCCATGTCTCCTCTTCGTGAAGATATGACCTTCTTGTCCAGTACTACATCTTCCTGAAGTTCATTAAGATACTCAGGGGCAAACTCGTCCACAGAAGGTACTTGAACCTGTACATATTGGTCTATAATCATAGGCAGCTCATACAATTTCAAATTTTCCACATTAACAACTGAATACATTTGCATATAAGGAGGCAATTCTAACCGGAAAGCATTATTACCAACTTTGTCCAAAATTGTAAAGGGTCCATACCTGATAGTTTTCAACTTTCTACCTTCACCTTGAAGTCAATCTTTGCTGATATGAAGCCATACTTGATCACCAATCTGAAAATGATGATCTATGAGATGCTTGTCATGCCTTTTTTTGTATTTGGCCTGACTTGATTCCAACTGTTCTTGCACTGCTCGATGAATTACCTAAATCTGCTGAATAAACCTTCGAGCTTTATCTGCATCAACCTGTTCACATTCCACTGTATCTTTCCCAAAAATGATGTCTAAAGGAGACTTTGGCAAGTACCCAAAACATGTCTCGAAGAGAGAATTTTGAGTAGAAGAGTGTATAACTTTGTTGTAGGCATGTTGTACATAATGTAATTGTTCATCCCAAAGCTTGGGATGCTTAGCACAATACCCTTGAAGAATATGTACCACAGTCCAGTTGACCACTTCAGTTTGACCATCGGTTTGTGGATGAAATGCTGTGCTTTTCTTCATCTTTGTGTCCATAAGTTCCCATAAAGATGACCAAAATTTCCCAAGAAAATGGGAATCTTGATTAGAAATAATAGAAGTAGGAAGTCCAAAATGGACCCATACATTTTGAAAGAACAAATGAGCAGCCATCTCAACTATGATCTTCTTTTTACAAGGCATGAGTATACACATTTCACTGAATCGATCCACAACAACATACATATAGTCATGTCCTTTTCTAGACATTGGTAAACCTCCTACAAAATCCATTGAAACACTTTCCCATGGACGAGAAGGAACTGGAAGTGGAGTGTACAAGCCTAACTTTCTGTTACTTGGTTTGCTTGTTGCACACATGACACAACCTTTTACATATTTGGACACTGTTTCATTCATTCGAGGCCAATAACAGAATTTTTGTAATTTTGCTACGGTTTTACCTACTCCAAAATGCCCTGAAATGAGTGAAGTGTGAGCTTCTCTTATCACATGCACTCTTTCACTTTGTGGAATACAGATTTTACCAAGATGATACAACAACTTGTCATTGATATGATAATTCAATTCTTCATTCTGATCACCATGCCTAAGTGATTCATAAACTTCTTTGAAATATTCATCCTTAGTATATTGTTCAACATAGCTTGCATGAACTAAAGGACTTTGTTGAATAACAATAGAAGCATTTGTTGGTGGTCTAGATAACATAGCTGCAACTTTGTTCTGAATTCCTTTCTTATACTTAATAACCAAATGAAATTGTTGTAAAAAACCCATCCATCTGAAATGCCTTGATTGTTGTAGCTTAGTTTGTGATTGTAAATATTGTAGTGGTTGATGATYARTRTGTATGATTGTTTMTTTACCCATTAGGTAATGTTTCCAYTTTTTHACACTTTKTAMTAATGCATACAACTCTTTGTCATAGGTTGGATAGTTGATTATTGTTTTAGAGAAAGTTTCAGAATGATAGCATATTGGTTTTTTATGTTGCATTAAGACTGCCCCCATTGCATAACCACTAGCATCAGTTTCTATCTCAAATGGTTGTTGTAGATCCGACAGTGCAAGTACTGGAGCTGTGCTGATCTTTTATTTTAGTGTGTCGAAGGCTTTATGTGCCTTGCCTTCCCACTGAAAGACTCTATTAATACCTGCCAAAGCATGTAAGGGAGAAGCTATGAAGGAGAAGTTTGCAATGAACTTCCTCCAATATTGGTCTGCTCCCAAAAAGATTCTTACATCTGTTACATTATTTGGCTTAGGCCAATTTACAATGACCTCAACTTTAGAGGGATCAATGTTCAATTCACCTCCCCCTACAATGTAACCTAGATATACTAAATATGTCTTTCCAAATTCACATTTAGACATCTTTAAATACAATTTTTCCCTTACAAGTACATCCAATACCTGTTTAACATGCTTGACATGCTCTTCCCAAGTTCGACTAAAAATCAGAATATCATCTAAGTAGACTATGAAAAAATCATCAATGAAGGGTCTAAACACATCATTCATCACCCTCATAAATGTCACAGGTGCATTACAAAGATCGAATGGAATTACCGCCCATTCATACAATCGTTGTTTGGTTTTAAAAGCTATTTTCCAAATATCATTGTCATGAATACAGATTTGATGATAGCCACTTCTTAAGTCTAACTTAGTGAAAAAAATTGCATTCTTTAACTGATCTAAAAGATCATCAATTCGAGGAAGGGGATACCTGTTCTTTATTGTGATTCTGTTTAGTGCCTTGTAATGAACACACATATGCCATGTGCCATCTTTCTTTGGCACCAAAACAATTGATGAACCACACAGAGAGGAACTTGGTCGAATGGCCCCTCTTTCAATCAATTCCTAAACCTGTTTCTTTATCTCTGCATTCTCAATAATGGAAGACCTGTACATACCAACATTAGGAAGAGGTGCATCCTGCTACAAATGTATTTCATGTTGAATTTCCCTTTTAAGAGGTAAACCTTTAGGTTCTTGAAACAAAATATCATAATCATATACCACCTTTACCAAGTCCTTTTTAATTTTAGGATCACAAACTTTAAAGGATTCAGTTTGTTCAACATCTTTTTCTTTGACTATTATAAGCACAAAGTTCTTACTTGCATTTATTAACCTCTTCATTTGATTTGCAGGAACTAAAGAAAGATTAGTTTTCATGCGATGTGCACGAACAATATATTCAATACCATCCTTAGTGAGCTGATACCTGTTTTCTTCCCTGTAAAAGATAGCCTTCCTATCATATAGATATGGACTACCCAACACAATACCACAGATATCTAATGGAACCACATCTAGATCTACCTCGTCCACAAATCCAGAAGTGATGGAAAACCTAAGTCTACACTGTTTTGTAACTTGTAATCGTGCATTATCACATATCCATCCAAGTGGATATGGCTTAGGGTGTAACTTAGTTTCCAATTGTAATTTTCTAACAATTTCTTCTGAAATGAGGTTTGCTTGTGATCCACTATCAAAATGAGTATCAATTTTTGTATGCTTAGAGATAAATCTAATATGAAATAACTCACTTCTCTTTCTTTCATCAATAACAGGTTCATTTCTTGAAACAGAACAAGAAGGAATATTACCTTGGATGCTTGTAGCAATCACCTTAGTTTCATCCCCAGAGTCTGATCCCAAATCATATTGGATTACTAGTGCTGCAGTAGTCTTTTTGTCTTCTTTATTCTGAAACTTTTCAGGCTTGAGCTTCGGATGAAGTTTCCAACATTTGGAAGCATCATGACCTTTCTTCTAGCAATGAGTACATGTAGGCTTATCTCCTTCCCTCTTCAAAGTAGCTGTGTGTTTACCTTTCCCTTTACCTTTAAACTTATTTCCATTAGGTTTGAAAGGTTTCTTGGAAAAGTTCTCTTTGGTATTCTTCCCCTTTGTCTCTATGTGATTTTCTTGAACACACACCTCATCAAGGTTAGTCAGATTAAACATCAATATCATATGACGTAAATAACTATGCAATCCTCCTATATATTTGAGAAGAGTTTCCTGGGTGTAGAGAGGTATACCAAGTACCAATGCTCTTTTTCAAAATTCTTGTGTGTATTCTTGCACACTTTGTCCTTTACCTTGCCTCAAATTCTGCCAATCCATCATAGCTTTCTACATATACCCTAATGGATAAAATTTCTTTTTAAGTGCTAAAATGAACTCATACCAAGAGGAAATGATTTTGCCTTTTGTGGCAAGATCCTCTTGAGATCTGCTCTCCCACCAAATGAGATCAGTCCCTCCAAGTCGGAGAGAAGCCAACTGAATTTTAACATCATCTTCAGTAAACTTTTGAATCCTACAATAAACTTCAATTTGACGGATCCAATTGTCCAATTTCTCAGCATTAAGCTCTCCATTATACATAGGTAATTCAAACTTAATATCAAGCTTTAAATGAGGTATATTAAGATCAACTTTTGTTTTTTGTTTTTCAAATGGAGAAGGAATAGAACCATCAAGAAAATATGGAGAAGTTGGTGGGGTTTTAGGAGGTTCCTCACCACCTCCTTCTTTTTTACCTTCTGTATGAGATGGTCCACCTTGTTCACCTTTCTTTTGATCTTGATAGAGCTCCTCTACCATCATTTGCATTCTCATGAAAGATTTCAAAAATTCCCCTTCAGAAAGGATAGAAGAAGCTGCTTCTTCTCCTTTTGGTGAAGACATCCTTCCTCTTCTTGAACCAATCTCTGAATCAAACTCTTCAAGTTCTCCTTCACCACGTTGAAGCTTGGACCTTATTAAAATAAACTCAAAAATTCACTGGTTAACCTCGCTCTGATACCAACTTGATCTAAAATTCAATATCTTTTAACCATTATTTGCATCTGAATTTTTAACTATTAACCACCTTTGTAATGCAAAATTAAAGAACATCCATCAAGCACATGAGCACATAAACATGTAAGAAAACCATCCATGAACAAGAATTGGTAATGGAGTTCACTAGACCTCCTGGCTACATCTCCGGGCCACTTTCCAAATGGGAAGGCCGATAGATTAAGTATTCAAATGCTTACAAATTGAATTCTGAATTATGTCAGTCATATACAGTAACAGACTTCAACAATAGATGCAAGATGAAATTCTGAGACTTTAAATTATGAACATGAATACCTTTTTGTGTATCTAAAATATTTTATGAGCACTTTTCTGTCTGGATGCTTGAATGCAAAAACTGAAGTTGGATCTAGAATCCTTGCGAAAAACCAAGTCTTTTGAGTATAAACTCGATATATTTCAGAACTGGACTTAGAGTGCCCTTCTTGGCACAACTTCCAAAATTTTCCTTTGATCCGTATAGTCAGTACGGCCTCGAGATGTGTGAAAATATAAAACCACCTCGATTCATGTGTAAAAATACCTTGGTTTGCATGAAAATCCACCTTAGGCTATGTGCAAAACCACCTTGGTCCATGTGCAAAACCACCTCGGTCACTATGCAAAACCACCTCGGTTTGTGTACCGGTCTCTGTTTGCATCAAAACTCCCCTTCGAGATCCATTCCCATGGCTCATTTAAATAATGGGAAAAACCCAAAAGGGGGGCATGGGCCATAGGCCACATGCCCACCCAAATCCCACCAAATTCGGCAATTTTTAAGGTTATTCCGCCACCTCTCGCCACGTCTCATGGTGGAGGCGCGTTGGTAGATTTTTTGGCTAGGGGGGGTGGAAGTCCCAGGGTCAAACCCATAGGCTTCTCCTCCCACCGCATACGTGGTTTGATTTTGGCTTGGTGTGATTTGGTTTAACATATGGTATATATATTATATCGTTTATAATATGGCATATATGATATGGTATGGCACGATTATGGTTTGGATATATGGTTTGACTTTGGATATAAGTTATGGTTTCGTGCTTACCCAACCATGGGGTCATGGTGGCCTTATCCTAAGGTCTTGGGTTCAATTCCCATAGCCCCAAATTAAATTTTGTTTTTACCATTTCCAACCATTTTTCACCATTTTAACCATCTTTGACGAAACTTCAGCTGTTGATATCTTCGTTATCTCTAGGCCGCTTTTCCCAAAACGAACGTCACCAAATTTTTTTTGACGAGCTCTTCCAATTTGTAAGATTTAATTTGAATTTTGAATACTTTAACTCTATCGAATTTTGAGATGATCCACCTGGATCAAAATCAGAGATTCAGCGATGCCACACTATCCTCCATTCTTGAAATTGCTTGTCCTCAAGCAATTTTAGATCAAGGTGCTGTAAAATCTATTCACCTTCCTATGTAGAATATTATGCAACCCTTCCATATGACCAGGTACTCTCGAATAAATCCACTTCTCAGTCTCGGTTCCTGTACAACCATAATCCTTTCAAGTGCCAAAACCAATTTTCCTTCCTCATCTAGCGGAGGAAGATCTATTGAAGATGTGACCTGTTGGCCCAATCCCTTTTTCAGGAATGACACATGGAAGGTGTTGTGGATTCTTCTTCCCTATGGTAGCTCCAACTCATATTCCACCTCTCCACCTCTCTTGATCACTCTATAGGGTTCATAAAAATGTGGTTTCAACTTCTCTGCACCACTCTTCTTCAGTGAAGACTCTCCATAAGGTTGTAGCCTAAGAAATGTTAAGTTTTTACTATTGTTATTAGGTTATTTCCGAATTACATGAGTATTCGATGCATTTCCAAAACAACAATATAAATAGGATCACTGAAAGAAAAAAGAATCACAAGGTACGCAAAATTTTATCATGGGAAACTGTTAGGGTCCTAACACGCACATAGGTAGAACAATATATTCATATGTAATAAAAGTCAATATTAATAAGGCCTTTCAATAAAATAGAATAAGGCAGATGTAAGAAGACCTAATAGAAGCTTCTGCTTCTATAAGGATCTTCCTCTAGATGCTTCTTTTTAGTATAAATAGGAGTCGAGGGTATGAGAACCCCATCTTGGATATTATTGTAATAGAGCTCTGCTCAACTGGAGGTTGCCCCCTCGAAGAGGCCCGTGAACATTGCTTTCAAATTCAAAGTGCTATTTCTGTTATTATTTTCTTATCATTTCAGTGCTATTGTGGTGAATGTTCTGGTTATAATGTTTTTATTATTCCCTTTCTAACATTTTATTTCTATTCTGCATACATTTTATATTTGGTATATTACAAGTGGTATCAAAGCACTTTCCTCAGCAGAAAGTGTGGGTTAATTTTTTTTTTCAGGGTAGAGATGTATTCCGACGTCTTAAGCCATAGATATCTATCGTTACGTGCATAAATCCTTGGTTGAGGGATTCATACACGTAGGAAATACAAGTGGTACTGAAGTGCAAATCTGTTGGCCACCCTTGTAACTCTTGTTGGTACTCCTTCGAGTGGTAGCGCATCAGACAACACCTGTGTACAGATCGACCTAGATTACCTAAAGCCCTCTTTAGATAAACCGATCGGTCACCTGACTACTATAGTGTCACCAAGAACAACACTCAGGAAGATACTCTCTAGTACCTGAGTAGTCGGGTAGTACGGCTAAGGGTACAATCTATCCTCCTTAGTTAGTGCCCTAAGATATTGGGCCAAGTACTACTGTTGGACCCCGCATGTATATCATAGAGCTATAGCACAGGGCAAACCCTTGTCTATAGAACCCTTGAATACTTAACCCTTGGGGACAGAAACATAAACAAATTAAAACATACGAGATCTATTGCCGCACAACTGTGTTCGGGTTGCCAAGTAAATACACATTTATTTCTGGTTAAGCATTTGGGAATTTCCTCTCTGCAATATTCTTCAGACCGGAGTATAACTCTGGAGTATAACTCACCATTATTTGAGACCTATTCCATTGGATTCATCTCTTCTCCCTTATCACATTCATCCATATCATTTTTCGGAAAAAAAATTGACCTCACCCACTCCTTTTCAGTTCCCCCATCCTAATGGCCCATACCCGTAGCCAATACTTGGAAGCTCTCTTCAACACCTTGCAATATGGTCTCATCAAAACCCAACAAGAAGTGAAACAACTCAATTCCAATGTTGCAACCATCAATACAACCATGTAGTCCTCAATGGAGGAAATCAAACAAGACCTCACCACCCAACTTGAATCAGTCTTTTCGGCACTTTGCACCAAACTACATATCCCTATAGATAACCCTTCCTCTTCCTCACCTCCACATTCTAAAGGTGACCATTCCTCTCATTCCAATAACTTTCAAAACCATCACTTTCAACATGACCTACGCCTTCCACGGGTGGATGTGACCAAATTTGATGGCTTGGACCCCACTGGTTGGGTAACCCAAATGGAACATTATTTCTCTTTATATGACATTTCAGATGACTTGACCAAACTTTGGTATGGTGTTCTCCATCTAGATCAAGAACGGTGGCAATGGTGGCAATGGTGAAAAACTTCTCGTCAAGAGTATATTTCTTGGACACACTTTGTGGCAGAGATTTATGAACGCTTTGACACTCACACCAACCATTTGGGTCGTTTGACAAATTTGAAACAATTAGGAACAATGGAAGACTTTATAGATGCCTTTGAGCACCTGGATTTTAGAACAGAGGGCATATCTGATGCTTTTTTCTAAGAGTGTTTTATCAATGCTCAAGGAAGCGATTCGGGCCCATGTCCTCATGGCTCAGCCTCAAAGTTGGGTGGAGGCTACGAAAAGAGATAAAGAATCACAACAGGTGGTATCCTCTCAAAACCAAAAACCCTCCTTTATCCCTCGCCCTAAACCAGTAAATCCCACTACTCCCTCTGCTCCAATAAAGATCCAAAAATTGACCAGGGCTGAAATGGTTGAATGCCAACTCAAAGGCCTTTGTTATAACTGTGATGACAAATATTTCTTAGGCCACAAGTGTAAAGAAAAAAATATTTTTATGTCCATCTCCGAGGATATTTCAGAAGAGGATGTAGAAACTCCCCTTGTGTCTGAGTCACCTGAATCCACTGATATAACCCCTCCCTCAGATCCTCCCAAAGTCGAACCGGTCATTTCCCTCAATGCTCTCACTGGCTTCTCTGCTCCCCAAACCCTCAAGCTAATCTGTTACATCAAGCATCATAAGGTCATTATTCTGGTTGATAGTGGCAACACCCATAATTTTATTCATCACCGCATTGCCCAAGAAACTCATTACTACATCCATGCCGTCAATAATTTCCAAATCATGATTGCCAATGGTGGTTCCATGAAATGTG
>JASDQU010754558.1:25519-36481 GCA_032191745.1 Picea mariana
CTGGGATGGTATGAAACAGGACATTTGTAATTTTGTCACTGAATATAATGTGTGTCAATGCAACAAGGGAGAAACAGTCAAATCTCTGGGAACACTACAACTGATTCTGATTCCACCTGCTATTTGGAAGGATATCTCTATGGACTTTATTACTGGCTTACCCAAATCGAGAAATAAATCCTTCATAATGGTGGTTGTGGATCACCTTTCCAAGTATGCTCATTTCTGTGCTCTTCAACACCCCTTTACTACATCCACGGTGGCTCAAATTTTCATGGACCAGGTCTTCAAGCTTCATGGTGTGCCGCACTCTATTGTTTCTGATCGTGACCCAACTTTCACAATCAATTTTTGGCAAGAACTGTTCAAGCTACATGGCACCCAATTGCATCTCAGCACAACTTATCATCCCTAGACTGACGGTCAAACGGAAGTTGTCAACAAGTGTTTGGAAACATATCTGAGGTGTTTTGCCTCTGAAAAGAAAAATCAATGGGCTCAATGGTTACCCCTAGCTGAATGGTGGTACAACACTTTCTACCATACAACTACACACATGACTCCTTTTGAAGTGGTATATGGATAGAAGCCACCTTCAATTCTCTCATACTTACCAGGTATCTCGAAGGTCCAGGAGGTTGACTAAACACTTATAGTTCGAAAGGATATTCTTCGTACCCTCAAAGAGAACTTGGTCATGGCACAGAATCACATGAAGCAACAAGCAGATCAAGGTCGCTCTAAATGTCAATTTGCAGAAGGGGATCAGATGTTTCTGCGACTGCAACCATACAAGAAAACTTCCCTCAAGGCCGAGCATTGTTAGAAGCTAGCGCCCAAATTTAATGGTCCTTATATAGTTCTCAAGCGTGTGGGACAAGTCGCCTATCAGTTAGCTCTACCCAGTCATTCGAAGCTACATCATGTTTTTCATGTTTCATGCTTAAAGAAGGTGATTGGAACTAGGTGCCAAATTCAAACCAACCTTCCCGAGTTAGCTGAAGAAGGATCCATTTGGATACAGCCAGAAGTAGTTTTGGACCAGCGTGAGCGTCGCCTGTGTCAAAGAACCATCCAGGAAGTTCTAGTCCAGTGGAAAGATACAACTCCAACAGACGCCACTTGGGAACCAACTACCATTCTGCAGTAGTTTCCACATCTCAAGCCTTGAGGACAAGGTTGTTTTTAAGGGGGTGGACATGTTAGGGTCCTAACTTACACATAGGTAGAGCAATATATTCAGATGTAATAAAGGTCAATATTAATAAGGCCTTTCAATAAAATAGAATAAGGCGAATGTAAGAAGACCTAATAGAAGCTTCCACTTCTAGAAGGATCTTCCTTTAGATGCTTCTCTTGATAGACATATTTAGTATAAATGAGGGTCGAGGGTATGAAAACTCTAGCTTGGAGATTATTGTAATAGAGCGCTACTCGACTGGAGGTTGCCCCCTCGAAGAGGCCCATGAACATTGATTTCTGAATCAAAGTGCTATTTCTGTTGTTGTTATATCATTTATGTGTTATTGTGGAGATTATGCTGGTTATATTACTGTTATTCTGCCATTTCTAGCATTTTATTTCTGTTCTGCATACTTTTTATATCTGGTATATTACATATTTTCACAACAGTTGTGCAACCAGCTTCTTGGGATAGACTTTCCACCCAACCATAGACTGACTTTTCATAATATCAACAACCATTCACCCTCTAGCTAAGGCTAGCAATCCATAAAAGAGGGTGGTCTCTCACAGTCCACTCATAGCTCATAAAACTCTCAGCCCAACTGATATTTTCCTACAATTATCCTGATTTTCCACCAACTTTCTTCCTCTTGACCTATCCAACCCAAGGAATGTACCCCTTCACCGATATCAGTCCCTTGAGTGTCCCATTCATCTATCAGGTTCTCTCTGGCACATGCAACTAGGAATCTCTTAGTTGGGAACTCAAAGGAAACTGCTGCTAGGAAAACTATCAACAAACCAACAACAACCACTTTCTGTTTTAGTGAAACTCACAAAAGATTTCACTCTTCAAGCCTAACAACCTGGATCTTCAGTTTTCCATCTCCAATTTTCTCCAATTATGCTCCAACATGCCCTAGAATTATCCTTCCATGGTTGCATCAAATTCAAGCTATGTTTCTTTCCCTCCCCTTTTCTCTCATGCACAAAACTTGACTAACTAAAACTGTTGTCCCAACCCATATGAATTTCCTCCCTTTGGCTTTCCTTTATTTACTCACACTCTTCCCCAAGATGATTGTACTCAACCACCATGTGCCCAATAACTTTAGGATGTGACCATTCACACCCACCCTCTTACATGTATTCAATGATTGGCTCTGGGAACACTCAATTAGAAATGGGAAGGTTCATGTGCAAATAGAAAATTTAGGAAAATGGGTTAAATTAATATACATGGATATTTCCCTCTTGGACCCCTCCTTGCCATTATCCTAGACACTCCCCCTTCTTGTGGATTAATTAAGCCCTCATCTCTTGTCCATGCCCCCTTAACATTTGGAATCACATTTTTATTAATAAAATAAGGTAATACAATTTGCATATTACATCGCTTGGTTGTAGCCACATAACATAAGAATTAATTAAATTGGAGATTATAGTGGGGATGTTACAACCACAACCTAAACTGTTAGATTTGGATGTGAACATATCCTAGCCGTTCATCATAGAATGGAAAGTAGAGACCTGGAAAGAGGTTCAAAGGATGATCCAATGATGAAAAGGGGCTTAAGGATCAAACGACAATCGTTGATCGATGAGTGGGCGCAGTGTAATGATAATTGTTGATCTTTCTTGGGCCCCACATGGTCACATGAGAAGAGGTTAAGGTATGAGAATTAATCACCTTGAAAGATAAGGGCATCGAAAATATCCAAGCCGTTGATTGTTGGAACCTGAGAGCCATCATATTTGATGAGTAATTTACTAGAGTGATTGTCATCGAAGCGGAGTCATTGGGGTGAATGATATCTTGTGGGAGGAAGACCTTGACGATGATGACAAAAAAAGGTTTCATTAAGTCAAAACCCTTGAGTGGTGAGTTAGGGGAAGGTGCCACATCAAAACCACACTAATGCCACATCAAATGGAGCTAGTGGTAGGAATACACATGGATTTGATGTGGTATTAAGGTGGATTTTGATAATGAGGGCATGGAAATTTTGGTAGGATGTAGCTTTATATTTGGAGATCGAAATTGTACAAGGTCACATTTGTTGGAAATTTATCGATGAGAAGACTCCATCTACAAACCTTAGATATAGACAAGGGCTTATTTGAGAAGGTTAAATTTTAACATCCAACCAGCCTAAGAGAATGTTAGGGGGTTGGGTGTGTTACACCCGTAGCTGGGTCCTTGCCATCCTTGATAGAAAGGATGATTTTTCTATTGGGTTCATGCTTTCCATAGAATTATGTGATTCCATGGTGGACATTATAGACCAAAGTGATATGAAGAATTTAAAAATGTAGGATATGATGAAATGCCTTATGGATGAGGCTGCCATGGCCTCTTTGGTGCCACGGCACATAGTTTTTTTTGTTGTTTCATTCCCTCCTTGGTATATTTATTTTAATATAGGTAAAGAAGGGAAGAGTTCCATTGAGTGTTCACCTGTACAAATAACACATATATTGATGTTATTACAGAGGAATTCTTTCAAAAAATGTCTTTTCCTACACCCAGGGAAAAATATAGAAAAGGATGCATTTTGGTCCTCTTTCTTTTTCTTAGTTTTCAAAGTATCAAACTGCAAAATGGGGGTGCCAAGAATGTCAGTTTTGAAATTTTCCAATAAATTGCCTAACTCTACCCTAGTTACACCACTACTTGATGCATATTTAAAAGCTTTGGAAAAATAATCACGAGGTCCCTTACCAGATATTACTTGGCTTCGTGAGCACTTCCTACACATTTAAGAGATTATCTCAAAAGATAATTGAGAAATATTCCCACACCCCATCAAATTAAGTACATTCATTGAGTCATCTAAAATACCTCTTAAGAAAATGGTCCTAATATTTTATGTATTCAGTTTATTCTGTTAGGATCTCTGAATATTGTACATGAATGTTTCTAGTTAATCCTCTAAGCTCTTATCTTCCTTCTGTGTCATCCTAAAAATTTCTTCCCTTAGATCCGTAGCATTACAATACTCTTGGTATTTTCTAAGAAAAGTAGTTCTCATCTCGTCCCAAGTTCTGATAGTATTCTCTCCCAACCCCATAGACCAACACAAGGATGAGTCTTTGAGGGTGACACAGTATAATTTTAATTTTTTAGCATCATTACAATAATCATAACTTCTACATAAGATATCAAATTCGAAAATAAATGCATAAAGGTCTTCAGTCACCATACCATCTAAATGAGGCAACACATATGGAGGAATTTTATTCATTTGTACATTTTATATAGGGTCCACTATGGGGAACCCAAAGGTCACCTCTCATTCTACATTACCTTCATCATTTGTGTTAAGGTGGAATTCTCCTTTGCCTTCTTCCATGTCTTTACCCCAACCAAAAAATAGATTGTACTATGTTCTCAATGGGGACTCTGACTCCCAAATTGGATTGGTATCTTGTCCTTCTAGTTGCTTCTTGGTCTCTCCAATTAGAGTTTCCTGAGTTGTAGGATATGCAAGAATATGAATGTGTTCCAAAGTTTCACTTGGTGTAGATCCTTGTCCTTCAGGGTTATCGATGACTGATTTTTCTTTTTCTTCTAGTGGAGCCATTTGTTTTATTCCTATGTACCTCTCTCTTGTATATTTCCCTACCAATAGGTTATTATGTGGGGGGTTTCTTGCAACACTACTAGATGAAGCTATTAGTGGAACTGAAACTGATGTACTTGTGCCTTTAATAAATCTACCCTGATTATACCTATGTCTATTCATATAGTACTAGCATAGTTCAGAGTTGACAAGACAATGTACCCCACTATAGTGGTCGCGCAGGTTCTTACCTCTCGTATTACCATTGCTACTTGGTCACCTCTGCAATGATAGTACCAAAAAAAAATCTCATGCAAAAATAATGAAAGAAAAACATAAAGAAAAATCAAATGAAAATCAAAATTCGAGTCCTTTAACACCTCCCCGACAATGGCACAAAAAATGTTGGACAATGTAATTGCTTAAACTGATGTACATTAAATTATCAAACCAGATGATTGCAAGCTTATGAGGTGTTGGAAAAATATATGCAGACTATGTTAGAAAAATATAATCTATCCTTACTATATTCAAAAGCACTCTGTTTGACAAGTAATTTCCAGAAATTGAAATCAAGTGTACAAGTATGCTCTATTCTTTAACCAATAATTTACAACCTTTTTGTTCAGATATCGAATGGTCCAATTAACTTTTTGTTTTCCAAGGAAATCCTATTGGAAAACTCTCCTAGTACTTCCCCATGATCCATGGATGGTAAACGAGGTAAACCGCTGACCCCGAGTACAGAGCCTAACCCTGAGGGGATCAAGAGAGTTGAAACCATGACTTTCCCAACTTATCAATGGAGGAGAGATCTCACATTTGGCTCATGACCGCTTGATCTAACCCTCGAGGCTTCATTTAACTTACTCAATAACTCAATTAATTCCTATAGCATTATCAAACTGAAATATAAAAGAAATCAAAATTGTAATGTCAAATCAAACCCAACAAATCTTTAGATTGTAGATTCAAGTCTTGTGACTTCTCAAATTTTTAAGATACTTGTGTTAACAACACCAAGATTGCTAGCAATAAATAAACATACAAGATACCATAATTCTGTGTGCACACCTTCTCTTTGCGTTGGTATTTGAAAGCATCAACAAATTTGAGTAAATTCAGAAGTAAAGTGACTGTGTAAACAAATTAAAGTAAAGATAGAGTTCAAATATCGATTTCAGAAATACAAATTGAAATGACAACAAGATTTAACTGCACAAGTAAATCTATGGAACTAAAATACTAACTACACCTATAGAAATGAAAATAAATATGCAGGGTATACTAGAGGGAGGGGGCCTTGCCTCTTCAAACACACTCTACAAGAAGACTACAATGAGCTACTAGATATTTACAACATAATTACCCTTTAATTAAACATCCAAATGGGAAATTACAGAGAATTGTTTACATTCCTTGCCTAGCAAGGGTTCCAACCAAAATAATGATCATCCAATCCAACTGATGACACCTTATAATGTTTATGTCTCTTGTATTTATAATTACATCCTTCAAACTATAGAAAGGAAACATTAAAACCACATATTCACCCTTTCAACAAGAAGATCATGTTGTTTGGAATTTTACTGAGTTAAGACAAGAATCGTTGCATCTTGTTGCTCGATGACAGATGAAGGAGGTCGATTTTCCTGCAGAATCACCGTGGGAGATGGGGGCGTCTAACTTGGGTGTTTGTTCCAAAAAATAAGATCAGATCGTGGAAAGATAGAGTAGGTTGACCACGGAATTGACCAGACCTCAATACCTCTATTGATGTCCATTGGGTCTATTTGAGCAAATATGAAAGCTTGACAATGCCATCCCCAACAAAACCCATATGCTCAAATTTTCTCTTAAGAGGCGCAACAATCCAGAAAATGGAAGCACTATCGGATTTCTGAAGATGCCCACTACTAAAATTATGAAGGTGGCCACTACCAGAATTGTGTAGGCAACTGCTACCAAAATTATAAAAAAATCCATAATATCAACAAGACTAAATTTGCAAATAGTTAGGAAATCACAAAATATACCATAGGCAACCATCAAAACATGGGAAAACAATAAAATCATGATCAAATACATAATGAATCTTGTCTAAAGTGGAAATGAACAATATAGATGATATATGGTGATATACATGATAATTGCAAGAAGGATAAAGGATAAATTAGATAATAATGGGTTAAATGGTCATCGCAAATGTGTTGAAACCAAGGCTCAACAATGGGTATGACATAGGATGACATACGTAAGGACTTTGGACTAGGAATGAAATATTGTAATTTGTGTTTGGCCCATTTGAGTCCCCTAAGACCCCTTTCTTCCCTCTCTTGTGGAATCATAACCCCCATGTTCTTTTCCTTCTCGTCTGTAGCTGATGATGTATTTTTTAATTATTACTTTCAATATACATTGTTTACATATTACATTTCTTTGTCCTTGGCCACTCATTGGATATAAAAATATACATTGCTAATATGAGGATAACAAATACGGTGTTACATTCCCCTCCCCTAAATTTTACATTGTACTCAATGCACATCACCATACATACATACATACATATGCACACAACAAGTTTTACATCAAAATTTTGTTTACGTCAGATTTCAAATTTTATGTGGGTATGCCTCTCGCATTGCATATTCTAGTGACTATGTCACTTCCTCGAGGCTGTAATAGGTCCATTGGAACTTTACCTTCCCTATGGATTTGTTTTGGAGCACCATGAATTTCCATTCCAGTATATGCACTAGTTGTACTTGGAGGTCTCCTTCGGGCTCTACGTAAATCAAAGTCCAATAAAAAACATGGTTAGGACTGTGCACATAATTTTTTAATAATTACAAATGAAATACATTATGCACTTTCATGGAATTAGGGGATGCAAGCATGTATGCAACTGGTCTTATTCTATCTAATATCTCATATGGAACAAAATATCTGGTTGCTAGCTTGGTGTATCTTCCCAGCTTCAAAGATATATTCTTTGGCTTCACTTTAAAAAACACATTCTCTACCACTTTAAATTCTTTGGGTGTCCTACATTTATCTACATAACTCTTATGTCTATCCCATGTTTCCTTTAAAACTTGTTTAATTTTAACCATTTGTTCTTCCATTTCCTTGAGTAACTTTGTCCCAAGTACCACTCTATCTCCTGGATTGTCCCAACTCACTGGAGTATTGTATTTTCTATCATATAAGGTTTTAGGAACAAGAGAGATATTAATAAGATACAATAGACACAAGAAGCATATTAAGCACTTGACACCATGAATTATCTTGGAAAACCCTTAGGGGGAAAACCAACCAAAGATATCTTTGTTCTCTTGACCAAATCTGGCCAAGCTAGCCAAGTGATCCTTCACCGCTCACCTCTAGGAACATTACAATGGAGTCTCCTAAGCCTATTTAAAGTCTTCATTACATTAAATACGATGGGTTACCAAAACCATGAGCTCAAAAACTACCACTGTCGACCTAAAGTGGATTTAACTCATTGACTCTTTTACTGAGTCATGTTTAACCCAAAAACCCCCCTTTTAAACTTAACTTGGGGTAATCATCGAGGTCCTACCCCCTTTAAGAATAAATTGGTCCCAACCATCTCACATTTTGTGATTACTTCACACATTCCCTCTTAATCAAAGATTTAACTTCTGCGATTCAAACATCAAGCTAATGTACGAGTACCCCTACCATCCTTGTATCTATGTAAGTGGTTCATTCCACAAGTTGATCCTACATCCTCACTATGCATGAGAGGGATGAATCCATGCACTACCATGCTACATGTATTATTGAATAAAATGGCTTACAACAAACATGGGGAATACAACCTGCCTAAGGCTAGGATTTACAGCTTGGACCCAAAAACTCTAGGGTGTCAGGTACAATCGATCATGCACCCCTACTTTTCAAAAAACACATATATTTCAAATTCAGGTACAACAAGCATTTGAATTATTTATGACAACATCAATATTAGCCTCATCATGTGCCTAAAACATAAGCCAATAGAAAAAACTAGGATCATTACCGATTATTCTCACCATTGCTTCTACTTTGCCTCTTCATTTAGACCCTACCATTACTTAAAATCCGTGAACATGTATATCTTTTGATATGGCATAAAAAAGAGTTCCAATCTGTGAACGAATGATCTAGACTTATGAGGGAACCAAATGAATCACATAAATAAGACATAAACATAGAGATACAATAATACTCAGTTTCTATTAAATACTGAAATATGTAGAGACTATAAAAGAAAATACATAGTGAAATGAACTCATTGGAATGGTGGTAGATGATATATAAGAAGAGATGTGATGACTACATGTATTCACAAGAATATGGTTACAATGAGGCTCCAAAGGAAATTTTAACATAAAGAATAAATGAGAAAACTATAAACATCCAAAACCCTAACCCCAAAAGATGAAATGCCAAAAGGTCTGTGGACCCTGTTGGGGGTAGTTGAAATGTCAACTTCCCTAGGGAATAAATTTTGCATATGATCTCTATTTGGGGCACTCAATACCTCTTAGGAAAGGTTTATCAAATAAGTACACATTCCTAACAACCCAATACATGACTCCAACATCTATTGGGTGCTTCCACGTCAAAAAAATGTCATTTATGGCCTCAAAACGATCCCAGAAGTTTGGGACTCAAAAAGTTGTAGGAAAACTTCCAAAATGGAAAACATATGTTGAGCTAGTGGAATATGTGGGAGACCATCGATGTTCACCTGGATTATTTCTCTCCCCTTAAGAAGAAATGATATCCATTACATTGAGTGCCCCCATCAAATGGGGAAACTTATGTTGAACTTGATGCTTGGTGAACCACTTTCCTTGGTGGAGTATCTACCTTGCTTAGACAACCTGATAGAGTTGAATCTTCTCTTCGTGAGTGCCCTTAACATGTGTGTCCATGATTCGATCAATAGTTTCCTATTCCATTCAGTTAGGGTTGATATATGTAGGTTTCATTTGCACTTCCACCTCCGATGTGTCTAGTAATGATGGAAAATATGGCTGAACAAGGTCCACATTGAATAATGGGTGTAAGCCAAGGAAAGGGGGGAATACTTAAATCAAAAGAATTGTCTCCCACATGATTAATGATGGTGTAAGTTACATAGAGAAGTGGCCACAAATTTCTATGGGGTCTTGTAAGGCATTGTTTATGAAAATGCAACCAAATCTTGTCGCCTACCTGAAACTTGTGGGGAAACTGATGTTGATCATGGAACTCCTTGTAATTAGCATTGGATTTCTTCAAAATATCATGGACTTGTTGACATATGTGTTGAATTTTTTCAATGAATTTGGTGGCCTTGTTTCCCTCATATTGAGCATGAGAATATTCTACCTGTGTGGATGCAAGGGGAAGTGCTACATCAATGGGGCCCAATGGTTGAAAACCCCTTCCCACTTGAAAATAGATGTGGTTGTTCGAGATATGGAGTGATAGTTTGTAGATGTGTTGGATAAAAGGAAGGATCTCATCCCCTGTGCATGGATGCTTGGATTTATACATGTCCAGGAGGTGCACAATCATCCTATTGACGACCTCTATCTGTCCATCAATATGACGGTGGAAGGGAATGGATTTAGTGAGCTTGGTTTTGAACAACAACCAAAGGATAAAACATAATGTGCTCAATAATATGTTGTCCTGTTCTAAGATGATGGTCTGTGGTAGTCCAAAGTGTACCAATACATGTTCAAACAAGGGCTTGGCAGTGGCCTTAGCTATGATACTCTTATTGTAGGCGGTCATAATGGCCATCATAGAGAATCAATCAAAAACCACAAATACATAGTCATTACCATGCTTGGTGGAGGGGAGAATTGACATATAGTCCATATAGATGGATTCCCAAGGTCAGTCAAGATTAGGAAAAGTTGTGTACAATCCTTGTTTTTTAAAGGCTGGCTTGCCAATGGAGCAGGTCATGTAGGATCTGATATACTTACTAACATCTTGTTGAAGCTTCGACCAATAGAAATACTTATGTAGTATTGCCACTATATTATCCATGCTAAAGTGTCCTGCCACCCGCCTTTAGTGGGATGTCGAAATCATCTTCACACACTCCTTGAAGGAACATAGAGATGACCCAAATGAAATAGGAGAAATCCTGAAGATGGAAGTCAACAATAGTTGTGCATGTTCCCAATATCTAGTAGGTCGT
>JASDQU010754558.1:36960-53234 GCA_032191745.1 Picea mariana
CCGCTGCTCAAGATTTTCACACCTTGAAGATGGCCATGTGCACCACTCCAGTCCTCGCCCTTCCCAATTTCACAAAGACCTTTGTGTTGGAATGCGATGCCTCAGGAAAAGGAATTGGTGTTGTCCTTATGCAAGAGGGTCGACCTTTGGCCTTTACCGACAAGCAACTATCTGAAATAAATATGGGCAAATACATCTATGAAAAGGAAATGTTGGCTATTCTGCATGTCATTGATCTGTGGTGCCTTTATCTATTGGGGAAACATTTCCAAATTAAGACAGACCATCAAAGCCTCAAGTATTTTGTGGAACAACACATTTCCTCCCCAGAACAACAAAAATGGGTGACTAAGCTCTTTGGATATGATTATGAGATCATTTACAACAAAGGCAAAGACAATGTGGTTGCAGATGCACTTTCCCACAAATATGAAGATGAAGGATCCATTTTTTCTCTTTCATTCATTGTCTCAGATTAGCTCCAAGCCGTTCGCTAGGAATGGCTACAAGATCCCAAAAGTTTGCAGTTGATCCAACAATTGTAGTCCAATGCTCCAGCTTCCTCAGTGTACTCTTGGCTCCATGATGAACTTCAATACAAAGGCCATTTGTATTTAAGTAAACAATCAAACTTAAATCCATGATCCTTTTTGAGCTTCATGCTACACCCATAGCAAGGCACTCAGGGTTCACCAAAACCTATGACAGGGTCAAACGTTCCTTTTTCTGGGATGGTATCAAATAGGACATTCATAATTTTGTCGTTGAATGTGATGTATGTCAACACAACAAGGGAGCAACAGTCAAATCTCTGGGCACACTACAACTGCTCCCGATTCCACCTGCTATTTGGAAGAATATCTCTATGGATTTTATTACCGGCTTACCCAAATCAGGAAATAAATCAGTCATCATGGTGGTTGTTGATTTCCTTTCCAAGTATGCTCATTTCTGCGCCCTTCAACACCTGTTTACAACATCCACGGTGGCTCAAATTTTCATGGATCAGGTCTTCAAGCTTCATGGAATAATGCACTCTATTGTTTCTGATCGTGACCCAACTTTCACAAGCAATTTTTGGCAAGAACTGTTTAAGATACAAGGCACTAAATTGCATCTCAGCACAATTTATCATCCCCAGACTGATGGCCAAACAGAAGTTGTCAACAAGTGCTTGGAAACATATTTGAGGTGTTTTGCCTCGGAAAAGAAAAATTAGTGGGCTCAATGGTTACCCCTAGTTGAATGGTGGTACAACAGTTCATACCATATAGCTACACGCATGACTCCTTTTGAAGCAGTATATGGATAGAATCCACCTTCAGTTCTATCATACTTACCAGGTGCTTGGAAGGTCCAAGTGGTTGACCTAACACTTACAGCTTGAGAGGCTATTCTCTGTACACTCAAAGAGAATTTGGTCATGGCACAAAATCGCATGAAGCAACAAGCAGATCAAGGTCACTTTGAACGTCAATTTGCAGAAGGGGATTAGGTGTTTCTTCGACTGTAACCTTACAAGCAAACTTCCCTCAAGGCTGAGCATTGTTAGAAGTTAGCGCCCAAATTTTATGGTCCTTATACCATTCTCAAGTGTGTGGGACAAGTATCCTATCAGTTATCTTTGCCCAACCATTCGAAGCTACATACTGTTTTTCATGTTTCATGCTTAAAGAAGGTGATTGGAGCTAAGTGCCAAATTCAAACCAAACTTCCAGAGTTAGCTGAAGAAGGATCCATCTGGCTATAGCCAGAAGTAGTTTTGGACCAGTGTGAGCGTCACCTATGTCAAAGAACCATAAAGGAAGTGCTAGTCCAGTGGAAAGATACAACTCCAACAGATGCCACTTGGGAACCAACTACCATTCTGCAATAATTATCTCATCTCAAGCCTTGAGGACAAGGTTGTTTTTAAGGGGGCGGACATGTTAGGGTCCTAACCCACACATAGGTAGAACAATATATTCATATGTAATAAAGGTCAATATTAATAATCCCTTTCAATAAAATAGAATAAGGCAGATGTAAGAAGACCTAATAGAAGCTTCCGCTTCTAGAAGGATCTTCCTCTAGATGCTTATTTTTAGTATAAATAGGAGTCGAGGGTATGAGAAACCTAGCTTGGATATTATTGTAATAGAGCTCTTCTCAATTGGAGGTTTCCCTCTCAAAGAGGCCCCTGAACATTGCTTTTAGATTCAAAGTGTTATTTCTATCATTATTCTCTTATCATTTCAGTGTTATTGTGGTGAATGTTTTGGTTATAATGTTGTTATTATTCCCTTTCTAGCATTTTATTTCTGTTCTTTATACATTTTATATATGGTATATTATAGAAACCCTCATGGGGGAGAAAACCCCCCAAAAAGTTCCTCAATAATAGATTTCCAAATAAAATTCCAAGACTAATACCAAAACAACAAATACAGACCAATACTGAGCATGTGCCTCTCTTCTTCTTCCTCCTACAACTGCAACTACCTTAAAGATATGTGCACTAGATGAGTGAGTGAGTGTGTACAAATGAGACACCAACCTCACATATAAATACAAGCGTGAGATGGAGCTAGGGTTGTGTCTCTTCACTTGGTTGAGCCAACTTCTCCTAGAAGTGGCTAAAACCAATTTATAATAACTAGGGGTTGACTCTACAAATACCACTATACAAATATAGTTTGACCAATCCACAAAAGGGGATTTGATCTTATACAAGACCCAGATTGATCAATCTGCAAAAGGGGAATTGATCTATAAAATTATAACTCAAATATAATTAGAATATTCTTTGAAGTTACAATATTTCAACACTTCCCCTTAACGAGAAGGGTATTCTACTGACATGACTCAATACAACATCATCAAGAGAAGGAGAAGGAAACATCATCATGGACATCTAGAACACTGACTGGAACACCTATAAATCATCAGAATATTTTCTCATCATCAATATCATCATCTCTTACAACATGGAGATGGAGTAGCATCATCATCATCATCAACATGAATCTAAAACATTAACATCATTAGCAGGAAGCTAAAACAACATCATCAACATCATGAAGTTGGAACAACAACATCAACAACATGAATATGGAACAACAACATCGTCAACAACACGTGGCAACAAAATGAGACAAGTGCATAAACAATAAAATTTGTGGTACTCTGATAGACTATCCTTATCGGACCTTCGAGATCTACTAAGGAATCATATAATTCCCTAGGATTTAAAATCCTAACAAGCTATGATGTGGTACTCTGACAGACCGTCCTTACCGGACCTTCAGGATCTTCCCATGAATCATATGATTCCCTAGGATATAAAATCCTAACTAAGCTACCACTAATAACCACAAATGGAATATACATGCATAGGTACTCTGACTGACCGTCCTTACCTGACCTTCGATATCTTCCCAGGGATGATCAATCCCCTAGGATATAAAATCCTAACGAAGCTACCCATTGTTGGTTAGGA
The DNA here is from genome assembly GCA_032191745.1 of Picea mariana. Lineage (NCBI taxonomy): Eukaryota > Viridiplantae > Streptophyta > Pinopsida > Pinales > Pinaceae > Picea > Picea mariana. Next base: position 40,439 of record JASDQU010754558.1, read on the forward strand.
TACCATAGTATCATCGACATCACTCCCCCTTTCGAAGGACGTCCTTTTTTACTACACCAATCTTGTCTTGGAAGTACTCAAACTTCACACGAGACAAAGGCTTGGTCAACACATCTGCAACCTGCTCATCTGTGCCAACATATTGGAGCTTTACAAATATCCTCTACACCATATCACAGATTTAGTGGTACTGGATATCTATGTTCTTAGACTTATCATGGAACATTGGGTTCTTCATCATCTTTATACAACTCCGGTTATCACATAGAATCACAGTGGCTTCCATCTCCATATCAAACATACTTGTCAACAACTTCCAAAGACATATGGCTTCACAACTGGCAGAACATGTTGCAATGTACTCCGCTTCTTCCATGCTGAGAGAAATACTGGATTGCTTCTGACTTTTCCATGAAGTCATGGATGAACCCAAATTTAAACAACATCTTGAAGTGCTCTTTCTATTTGAAGAAATTCCAACCCAATCTGAATCAGTGTAACCATACAATCTGAAGTCATGATCTCCTGTATAACGGAGACCATAATCCAACATATCCTTAAGGTATATCATTGCATCCTTTGAATATACAAGGTGAACATGTCTTTGATCCACCAGATAGTGACTCAAGGTGTTCAAAGAAAATCATATATCTCGCCTGGTATTCTTCAGATACATCAACAATCCAATAATTTGTTTCTATAGAGTATCATCAACCAAATATGACAAATTATCAACCATAAGCTTAAAATTCATTTCCATGGGTGTGTTCATGGATTTACATTCCAACATGTCAAATCTCTTCAGTATTTCAAATGCATACTTCCCTTGATTAAGGAATATATTCTATGCTCTCTCCCAAACTTCAAGACCTAATAAATAATGCATCGGTCCTAGGTCTTTCATCACAAACTCTACAAAAAGATTATTCTTGCAATCTGTGATGGTCTTTTCTTCTCCTGTCAAGAATAAATCATCCACATATAATATCAATATAACTAGTTCATCATTCATAATCTTTAAGTATAGGTTAGGATCAAATTTAATCTTGGTAAAGCCCAAGCTTTTCAGGAAACTATCAATTCTGCCATACCAAGATCTAGGAGCTTTCTTCAACCCCTATGAAGCTTTCTTCAACCTAAAGACATGAGTATTTCTATATTCAACTTCAAACCCTTGTGGTTGTTCTATATATACTTATTTTTCATTAACACCATTTAAGAAGGTTGTTTTCACATCCATCTGGTGCAACTTCCACTTCATTTTGACTACAAGAGCTATGATGGTTGTGATAGAAGTGTATCTAGATACAATAACACATATTTATTCATAATCAATACCTTCGTTTTGATAAAATCCACAATCCACAAATATTTCCTTTTGTTTTTCAATACTTTCATTTGTTGCATGTTTTATTTTGTATATCCACTTGGAATATACCACATCTTTGTTCTTTGGTATGGGAACTACTTCCCATACATCATTCTTCATAATGGAGTGGTATTATTCTTTCATGGCGTCCATCCATTCTTTATTCTGAACGGCTTCTTTAAATCAAGTAGGTTCCTTCTCTACAAGATCACATATCAAGTCCATATAGTTGGATAATGGATTAGGCTTATTACTTTGTCTCATGGTTCCTTCTGGGGAACCATACTTTTCTGAATATTGAATAAGTTCTTTCACCCAAGATAGATTTCTATTGTGAGAGATTGTCATATGGGGAGGTTCTTGAGATTCTATCATATCATGATCTTATGGAATCTCATCATTAGGGGTAACTGTAACTTCTTTCACGGGTTATACAACTCCGGGAGCTACAAGTTCTTCTTCATATACTTCTTCAAGCTAGTATTTCCTTGATATTTTAAGTGTTGCATCTTCATCAAAGGTTACATATTTGTTGATCTCAATATGATGATAACCTGGTATGTAAATTATGAAGGCATTAGAGACCTCACAATATCCAACAAATATTCCCTTCTTTTCTGAAGGATCCGACTTATTTCTCTTTTGTTTTGGAATGTGTACAAATACTGGACAACCAAATATTTGGAGATGGCTTACTTCTGGCTTCTTTTCAATGAACATTTCTTTGGGAGTTTTGAATCCAAGTGCACTATGGGATAATTTGTTTTGGACATATATTGTTGTTCTTGTTTCTTCATCCCATAAGTGCATTGGAAGATCTTGATCGTGAATCATAGTCTTTACTGCTTCCATAATCGTTCTATTTTTTTTCTCTCCTATACCATTTTTTTAGGTTAGAGGGAGTGGTGTGCTCCCTCTTAATCCCAACATCTCTGCAAAAGCTTCCAAATTCATTTGAAGTGTACTCTCCTCCATTTTCTGACTTGAGTATCTTGATTTTCTTTTCAAAGAGATTTTATACCAAGGCTTTGAATTCCTTGAAATTTCCAAGTACTTCATCTTTTGACTTAAAGAAATAAACCCAAGTATTACGAGAGTAATCATCAATAAAAGATACATACTATACATACCCGCTTAGAGAGGTTGATGGCATTGGACCACATACATCTGAGTGGACAAGTTCCAAAATTCCTTCTTCTTTACTTTTTCTCTTTGGAAAAGGATTCTTTATGTTATTTCCTTGTGCACATCCCTCACATAAACCTTCATGATCAACCTTTAGTTCTGGTAAACCTATAACTACCTTACTTACATATGGTAAGGCTTTGTAGTTGATGTGAGCTAGTCTTCTATGCCAAATTTCACAAGGAATTTCAGTAGAGTGAGTCAAGGCTACATCTGAGTGAGCCTTTAACTTGTACAAACCACCTTCTTTTATTTTAATAACAACTGCATCTTCTATAATTTTTCCTTTATACCACATAATAACTTTACCATATATGAATGAAACCCTGGAACCTTTATTATCTAGGGCTGAAATAGAAAGTAAGTTCTTTTTCAAACCCGATACACAGAGTACATCCTTCATTCTCATCGGAGTTCCTGAATCAAGTTTGTAGGTGGCTTCTCCCATTCCTTTGATAGGGTATTGATAATCATCTCCAAGTGAAAATTTTTGGGGGGAGTCATTTTCTATAAGGTTGGAGAGAGTTTTCTTCTGACCTGTCATGTGCTTAGAGGAAAGACTATCTATGAGCCAAGTATCCTCTCTAGGTGTCACAGATCCTGAGAGAGAAAAAAACAAAACATATTCTTCAATCTATTCTTTAGCTAAATTCTTGGGTGGATCATCATCTTCGGCTGCATGGGAATGATGCATTTTGTTATTTATCCTCTTGTATTCTTCCCTTATGGCAGGACAATTCTTAGAAATTTGTCCCATCTTATCACAATGATAACATTGGTAGAAGGAGAAATCGTTTCCCTTTATTTGTCTGTTATGATATTTATGGAATCTCTTTGGAGAGTGAGACTCTTTATGAAAGTGGGTCTCCTTTTGAAAATGAGACTTTCCCTTTCCACCCTTAGCATGACCAGATAGGTTTTGATCTTCATCTCTTAATAGGACGACTTCTCATTTGGACACTCTTTCTTCTTCTTGAACACATTCTTCCCATAAACTGTCAAATTGGAGTTTCCTTTTCCTTGCACAAATAGTTTGGATGAATGCATCCCAAGGTCTTGTGAGACCATTAAGATTTTTCATCACAATTTCATCTTCATCCAAGTTGTCTCCAATTGACTCTAACTGTTCCTTGAATTGAGAAACCCTAAAAAAATAGTCTTGAATTGTTTCTCCTTTTTCCATCTTTGTATTCTTAAGTTGGGTTCTCAAGTTCATCTTCCCGTTGATGTTCTTTCCTTCATACATTCTGGTGAGGACATCAAACATATATTTTGGAATATTCTTAGATGGCACTTGAGGGATTAAGTGGTCTTTAATGGAATCTACAACTATTCTTTTAGCCTTAATCATATCATTCTTGTACTTCTATTTGGCTGCATTTTCGTCGAGTTCCAGTACATTTTCTTTTATGAATTTTGGAAGGTCATTCTCTTCAGGAATGAGTCCAATTCTGTACTTCCATGCATGAATATTTTCCACACCTTCTATATTTTCACTAAGTTTGTTTCTTGCAGACATCTTGACCTAGAGATAAGAAAATGACCAGAAAATGAAAGTTCTCAAAAAATGAAATTGAGATTACCAGGAGATGCGTTGGGCTGATGTGAGTTTGTTGGAGCTGACTATTTCAAAAAATTCCAATTTTAACCCCTTGTAACTTGAGCCGCACAATTATGGACTGGTACTTTTGGTACTGGTTCTGGTTTTCTAGTACCAGTCAAAACTAGTGTTTGAATTTATGGAGAATCTATCCACTAAAAAGGTTTGTTCAAGTTGTCAAAAGATTCACTAGGGAAGGATGCACTTCCCAAGGTGATTTTTGGTAAAAAAATCCTCTTCAGTAAAAATCCCTAATTTTCTTGTATAGAAACAATGACGTCTAGATACCCAGTGAAAGATGCTCTATTCAGTCAAGCTATGATACCATGCTAAGTTTTTATTGTTGTTATTAGGTTATTTCCAAATTACATGAGAATTCAATGCATTTCCAAAACAACAATATAAAGAGGATCAATGAAAGAAACACAATCACAAGGTATGCAACATTTTATCTTGGGAAACCCTCACGAAGGAAAAAACCCAAATTTTTTTCCTTAGTAATAGATTTCCAAATACAACGCCAAGACTAATAGCAAAACACCAAAGACAGACCAATACTGAGCATGCACCTCTCTTCTCCTTCCTCCTACAACTGCAATTTCCTTCAAGATATGCACACTAGATGAGTGAGTGAGTGTGTAAAAATGAGACACCAACCTCACATATAAATACAGGTGTGAGATGGAGCTAGTGTTGTGTCTATTCACTTGGTTGAGCCGACTTCTTATAGAAGTGGCTAAAACCACTTTATAATTAATAGGGGATGAATTTACAAATACCACTATAAAAATATAGTTTGAACAATCCACAAAAGGGGATTTGATCTTATATAAGACCCGACTCGATCAATATGCAAAAGGGGATTTGATCTATAAAATAATAACTCAAATATAATTACAGTATTCTTCAAAGTTACAATATTTTAACAAGAAATACTAGGTCTTCGACCTCGAAATTGAGCTCCACCTGATGCCTATTTTCATACACCTTTTGTTGGTTTTGAGAAACATTTAAATTCTCCTTTAGGATCCTCAAGATGTCCTGAATTTCCTGCAACCAATATTTGGTCTTGGGATCCCTTCTCTCTCCAAATGAAAAATCTACAAATGACAGGGCATCATATCCATACAACACCCTGAATGGACTCATCTCGATGGACATGTGATGAGTGGTTTTGTAATAATGATCCTCGAGATGCAACCATTTTATCCATTCTCACTATTGTCCTAACACATAGTTCCTCAAGTAGCCTTCTACCCATTTTTTCACTATCTCAGTATGTCCGTATGTGTGGGGGTGATAGCTAGTACTAGGTGTCAAATCCATCCCAGATAAACTAAATAGCTCCCGCCAAAACATAATGAGAAACCTGCTATCCAGGTCAATGAATATGTTCCTCGAAACACCATGGAGTCTGAGCACTTCCCTGAAGAAGAGATATACCACCTGAGATGCATTGTATTATGGAGGAATGGAAAAAAAGTCTACATATTTGGTCAACCTGTCTATCACCGCATAAATAAATTCCCTGCCATGGACCTTTGGTAACACTATAATGAAATCCATGGAAATGATCTCCCATTTACTCTTTGGAATAGGTAGTGGCTGGAGTAAACTTGATGGGTGTGTCATTTCTGACTTATTCTGGTGACATGTCCTGCACTCCCTGATGTACCATAGTACATCCTCCTTAAGACCCTTCCATGAGAATCTCTCTCTCACCTATTTATAAGTCTTCAAGTACCCTGGGTGGATGGCTAAAGGGGTTTCATGAACTGCCCTCAAGATATTATCCTTGAGAATGTATTCAGGGACAAGATATATCCTCTCCTTGTGGTAGATGATATCATCCACTACTATGTATCTGTCATCTTGGTTGGTACCTTCCATCAACTCACATGAAAATGTATTTTTGGAATATTCCACTAAGAGGGTAGACTTCCAATCTGTTGAGACCTCGACAAGGGAAAAAAATGAAAGCCTCCTAGAAATGGAATAAAAAAATACATTCATATTTCCCTTAATATATTCAATATCAAAGTCATAGGCTTGTAACTTAGTCACCCACTTTTGATGTCTTTCACTCAAATCCTTTTTCTCCAGAAAGTATTTCAAGTTGTTTTGGTTTGTACTCAGTACAAAACATCCTCACACTAGGTATTATCAGAATTTGTCCAGTGCATGCATAATAGCCAACATCTCCTTATCATAAATGGAGTAGATCCTTTCAGGTTCCCTCAACTTCCTTCTCTCAAAATCTATGGGATGGAGGTTTTTCATTAGTACAACTCCTATCTCTTCTCTAGATACATCACACTCAAATACAAATGGATGAGAAAAATATGGAAGTGCTAGTACCGGGAAAGTGCTCATTACCTTATCCATTCATTCAAATGATGCTTTTGCTTCCTCAATCCATCTGAATCCTCCTTTTTTGGTCAGATCTGTCAGCAGTCCCCAAGTTGTGAAAACCCTTTCACAAAATGTCTGTAATAGTTGCATATCCTAAAGAATCCTTGAAACTCTTTGATCGACCTGGGGGTATGCCAATATAATATCACTTGTATACTTTATTGATGCACCTTCACTTCCTCAACACCTATTATGTGCCCTTAATACATGATCTCCATCAATCCAAATTCATACTTTGCCTCCTTGGAAAAAAGTGATTGTTCCTCCATAATGGTGAGAATATCATCCACATTTCCCAAATTATCCCTCCACGTCTTACTGTATATCATAATATCATCAAAGAACACCAATAGGAACCTTCTCAACTATTTGTTGAAGATATGGTTTATACATGACTGGAATGTAGCTAGTGCGTTAGTCAACCCAAAGGGCATGAACAAAAACTCATAATGACCATAGTGAAATGAGAATGTTGTTTTTTGGATATCCTCCTCTCTTACCCTGATCTGGTGGTATCCTGATCGAAGATCAATCTTCGAAAAATATACTACTCCATGTAGCTCATATATCATCTTGTCAATCCATCTATTCTTAATATTATTATTTTTTAGAGCCCTATAGTCAATGCACATTCTTCACATGCCATCCTGCTTCTTCATCGATACTACTGAAGAAGAAAATGGACTAGAACTAGGCCAGATGTATCCCATCTCCAACAACTCATGTATGTCCATTTCTATCTCCTCCTTGAACTTATTTGGGTGCCTATATGGTGTAGTAATCACTAGCTTGTCCCCTTCCTCTAACTCAATGAAATGTTTAAATCCTCGATCTGGTGGTCTTCCTACTCGTAGTGGCCCAAATTCCTTATCATGCTTACCCAATAACTCATGTATGTCTGCATGGTAATACTGGCGATCCTGGGATGGATTCTAAATTGCAACCAAAAACTCTGTTGCACATGCCATATATTCATGTCTAAAGAGAGCCTCCATTCATTTGTTGGATACAACCTTGGGTGCTCCTGATGACATACCCCTCAGGATAACCCACTGGCCTCTAGTGTCTATGAATTCCATTCTCATCTCCTGATAATTCATTTTGAAGTCTCCAAGGGAATATAGCCATTATACTCCCAATACCACATTGGTGTCTTCTAGTTCCACCATATAAAAGTCATCGATCAATGTGTAGTTTCCTAATGTCAAATCCAACTCTCTAATCATCCAGGTACACATCATGTTGTACCCATCTGCCACTACTACTTCAAAACCTTCAAATTCCTTTGTGGAAATTTTCCTCCTGGTAACCAATGCTACATCTATGAAATTATGGGTGCCCCACCAATCAATCAGTGATGTAACTCTCTGTCCCTGCAAAATGCCCCTGATTCAGAAGGTATAGTACCTAGGGACTCCTAACAATGTGGTTATGGTCACCTTCTTGACCCCTTCTTGTAATGGTGCATGTTCTAGAATTTCAAGGTGTGGTGCCTCACCACTGTTCTGACCCTCATCTAGACTGTGCAAATTCTCCTCCTCACCTTCATATTCTTCATTAGACAATACTTCAATATAATGAACCATTCCCTTTTCCATACATCAATGACCTGGTTCCCATGGATCATTGCAACTAAAGCATAGTTTCTTTCTTCTAATCTTTCTCTGAGTGTCTTTGTCCAACCTATCTTTCCTTGTCCATGTTTGCTGGGGAAACTTTGTTTCCTACCCATTCTAATGAATGAAAGTCCTTACTAGGGCATTTATGACTACTCTGTCTGCCATATCCTAGATTTTATTGATGGCATCCTGTAATGTGGGTGGCCTAAAATACTTAACCCAACCCTTCAAGGGTTCAAATAGCCCCTCTGTTAATAACATCACTAACCTTTGTTATAAAATATCAATTACCTTGACAACCAACCTACGAAACTCTGTGATACATTCCTCCAGTGTACCTGTCTGTCTCAACTGGGCCAGCTCCCTAAAATGAATTTCAGGATCCTTCCTTTTGAACCTGTCCATCACCCTTTGGGTGAATTCTACATACGATGTAATGTTAGCATGTCCAAGGGTGACCAATCCATGATGCCACCATTCATGAGCCTCCCTCAAAAGAGGTAAGGTGGAAATATTGATTGCCTCTACCTCAGTCACTAGGTTGATTTGGAGGTAAGTTTCCATCTTCTGCACCCAAGCACTTGTTGAAATCTTAGTCGATCCATCAAAAGAGGGAATAGTTAACCCTCCCAACCTGCACATAAGATCATAGTTTTCTTGGTACTTCATTTCTTTGTTCCTATATTTAACATTGTAATATTATTGGAAATTAAATGCTTCCTCGAAACCTTATGGTGTGGCTAGGTACTCTTCGTAACCCTTAAAGGGATCACTATCTTGATCATGTTTTTTTGGAAATTTTGTCTGCTGCTCCTTAAGAAATTGCAGTAATGATGGCCTTGGTATTTTACTGCTACCTTTCGGTGAGCCGCTCTGTCTTGGAATATGAGTATTGTTATTCTCCATATGGGCCCTACTACTTTGTTGACTTCCCTCTATCTGGTTCTCATTGTATCCTCCTTGGATTTTAATGAGTTGTGTTAGGATTTGTGTTGTCTTTTGTTGTCTAGCAGTCATCTATAGTTTTCCTACAACTATATATTCCAACAATTGTTGGACTTTGTCTTCACCTTGGTTTCCCATGCTTCCTTCTGGTTCTTATTCTGATGGTATTTCTTCTGACTTCCTCTCCAGTTATTTTTTAGAGAGTTTTTCTCCACCCCCCTTCTTCCTCGACATTACAGGATGGAATAATCACCAGATCTGATACCACTGTAATATCCTTGACCCAAATAATTAATTCTTCCTATGTAAATATGATATTAAACCCTTACAATAATTTTCTCAGTGAGGAATCTTATCAAACACATGGAAAACATACATAAATAGAGTATAATAATATGAAATATTATTATGAATGTGAACAACAATACAAACGTCTCTAGTGGCTGTAAAAACAACTGCAGAATAAGACAAGGAATATAAACTATTGGCTGCTAGGAAACTACATAATATGCTACAAAACACATAAGGAAACTTGGTATGATGACAACATAGAAACCGAGGCTCTTCAATCCTCTCACTGATCCAATAGATTCGGTATTATATATCACCCTTTGTAAACCTCAATACCTCCACAAGGACTTTTAGGGCCCGATTTGTTGTAAAACCCCACCTACAGGGGTACTCGTAGGAAACCCACTATGTGTCACATGGGTACTCACGGGACAACCCCTTCACAACCCGTGGGTATGCCTCAAAAGACCCATGCGTGAGACTTTGGCACTCTGGTGACACTGTTGTTTATATCCTTTTGGAATAGGATGTTGAAATGTCGCGTGCCCACTAGTATACTTCGAGATCTTCAGAAAATACCACAAGACAAAGACTCCAAATGAACTCTCCTTTGTCTAGCTAGGGTGGGTATTTCACCACCAAAACTAAACCTACACTGGAAGGTTTTTTCCCAAAACCCTAACAAAAATGCTTGCCACAAGAGCACTCAATAACATATCAAATCATAATTCCCAAAGGGGTAGGCTCCCCTTCTATTTATTCTTCTTCTTCGATTCTTCTAGATCTTCCTTCTTGACCAAACCAAACCCTCACTTGATTAAAATATAATTATTATTTTTATTTAATATCTCTTTAGGGCTTGATACTCTGACTCCCCTTTTCTTTGTTGACTATAGCTTATGGGAGTTGTGTAGGATAATGAGTCATCAATTGGAGGGGGACATTACAAGGTACCATTAAAATACTCCCAAAAACATCAAGGACCAATATATAAGATCTTCACACACCACCCTAAACTGGCTACAAATATTACGTGGTGATTTTAATTTCCATATGGTCATTGCTTTTATTAAATGCAACACACAAAATTCACCTTGTTTGTCCATTTCCAACTAATATCCATTGCCACCATATGGATCACAGCCTTAATATTTTGGACCAAACTCCAAAAAAATCTATGTTTCATTCAAAATAACATCATTGTCTTTCTCCACTACAATTCCATTGTTCCAATTTAGAAATAAGTCTATGACCAACACTTGTTTTCTCCAACAAGAATAATGCCACTTTATTACATCTTTAACCACTACAATAACCCACCAATGGATATTTAATGTAGAAACTCACTTTCATATGTCAACCAAAATGTCCATGTTCATGCATTCACTTTAAGCATTGTCATCTCGAACAACATACCAACTGGGATCCATCAATACCTTTGGGTTGAACACTGGTTTACCATAGATTCACTAGAAACATATTTTATTCCAGGGCCTAATATCAACCTCATTGTAAACACTAAACAACTAGCCATCCCATGGACATATTTTCATTTATCTAGACACATAGGTACAAATCATTATGCTCACCATTTATCTAGGAAATATTATGGATATAGGTTGTATCCTTTACAATTCTACATTGTATGCACTTCCCAATTTTAAAAACTTATGGTGACATCTTTGTCAAACAATCTCTCATCAAGGAATAAATAGAGGAGAGAAAACATATCATTGTGTTTTTATTTCAACTATAACACACCTTATCAAGAAAACTCAGGAATGACTTTTACATCACATAGTGTTGCCGTGTAAGGCCACAATAATTAGTAAGAGACATTGATACATATGTATGAAAAACCATATAACTCCTTATTATGTTGTGATGATGCACATGATTGGTGTTTTGCTTGGTATCTTCAACATCCCATGCATTTTTCTTCTTGGATCTAATAGATTTCACCTGTCATTTGTTAGAGTCACAAATTTTAACAAAACCACAACACTTCCCTATTGAGGTCACAAGGATCAATATGCATATGTATATTAACTTCGTTGAATCCAATATATTCTCACCATCTCCATCACAAGTTTATTCCAACATGAGATCACCGCAAACATGGCCCTACACTAATCTTTACTTCCACCGAGGAATCATCAATTGATGTACCCTTCTTTTGTTGAAGTCAAGAGTTCCTTTCACTTTCTCTAATATACATATATACTCAAAATTGGAATCTGACTCATCCATGACACAAAGCCTCATTCAATAAATTTTTCATTCAACATTTTCTCCATGGGTAGTAAGAGCTCCATGCTCTACAAACCATTGCAATAGTAACAACAAATTATTTCCTTAATCACCAATAGTTCTTTTCATGAGACCATGTATATCCACCACCTCTAGCATCGACATTTGAAATAGTAACAAAAAAGTATTTCCTTAATAAACAATAGTTCTTCTCATGAGGCCATGTATATCCACCACCTCTAACATGATGCTAGGCACATGAAAACAATCCATGTTAGTATCTAGTAGATCAAACACATTAGAAAAATACATGGGAAGAAATGATGCAACCTCCCACACCAATCACAAAGGCACCGACTAGAAGAACTCCAAAGGTGCCATTCCATAGGACCTTTTCTCAAAACATATCAACCTTATTATCAATCAATGAAAAGTATCAGACTTGACTATTGTTAGGATCTTTTAAAGCCACATATTAATTCTGCAACAGAAAACCAAAGAAAAAACATACACAGATTCAATCATACATAAGACAATAGTTTACGTGGTAAAACCCTCCTTCACCTCATGACAGAAACATCCACGGGACAATGGCAATAGCATTCTTATTTTTCAACTAATCGAAGATTACAACTAGCAGCCTGGAGAGGGCTTGAAGCCCCTGGCTCAATATTTGTCTCTACGGCACACATATTTAAAAAACTTCTCCCATGGTTACAATGAAACTAATTCATTAATTATACATTCTAACTTAGGTTGCCTTATCTCAACCAAACGTTGAATAGTAGGACTTAGATCCACATCCTATGGGGATCTGTTGTCACCATTTCAACAATCTCCACCTTGACAACAATTTCCCTGATGCCTTTTCCAATTTGATTCATCACCTTCAAGAAAAGAAAATCACGACCACAACTTCTCTTCAATACTGGTTCTAAAAACATGTATGTACAACTTGCTCGAATATGGACCACTCCACCTCCATTAGTAACATGTCTTACAAAGTGATACCATGTCCAATTTAGGTAAGATGAACTATGTGTCAAATGCACAAGGCTTTGACTACCACAAAAAACAAAACCTGCACTTTGTCCAAACTAACCCAATGGTCCCTTTATACTCATA